>VDFB02000017.1:331559578-331603009 GCA_007258455.2 Sequoia sempervirens | reverse complement strand
CTAGAGAAGACTTTGTCTCTCGGAGTTCTTCCTCTAGTTGAGATTTTAGCTAGTTAAATTCAACCTCTTTTTCTTGTATTTTCTACTCATATTGAGCTTGTTGGTGCTCTGATGATTTATCTTTTTGTGCCATTCCTTGACTATACTCAAGGTGAAGCCACTCTAGTTCTTCATTCTTTAGTGGCATATTTTGTTCCGCCTCCTGATTCTATGAGCGTAGCTCTTTTATCATGGTAGGGTCAGCAACCTAAGTCTTTGCAAGTTCACTCTGAATTCTATTCCTCTCATCCTTCACTGCCAGCGCCCTTTCCATCATACAGGAAACATCTACCTCAAGGGATTTCTCCTTTTTCTCCAAAAAACTAACCCTTTCCTTTGCCGCTTTAAGTTGCTCATCCTTCTTCTTTAGCTGGCGGCCAATTTTGAGGAAGTTGGAAGTGACTACCCGTTGCGTTTCCTCCATGATTTCAAATTTTTCCTACAGTTGGGCCACCTTTATGTCGAGTCCTACCACATATATTTCATAATATTTCAAGTGCATTTCTCGTGAGGCTTGCTTACCCTCAGGTACATGGTCGTAAACTCCAATTCTTGTTGGGTCTCATCATAAAGAGTCTGTATTTTTGGCTCGACATAAGCACTACCATCCTTTGCTCTTCGCTTTTGCATTCTACTTGCACGTACCTCCTTTCCACAATAAATTTGTGCCATAAATTTGGCTAGTGATGAAACTGCTCCAACTGTGAAAGGAGCACCAAAAGGCAGGGCATAGGGATAGGTAACCTTCATAGGCGCAAGAATTTGTTTCTTCTGGAGAGTGATAGTTTGTGGGGAGAAGTGGGGCACGTTCCATAGTTTGGTTTGAGGCCCAACATCAGGCCTAGTCATTTGTAATGACTGAATTGGGGAATCAACTATAGGACTCATTGGATGGGATGGTGGAGGAGTTCTCAATGGGGTGTTAGTTTGTTGTGATAGAAGAGGATCTGCAGTAATAGCAAAAAAAGAAGGGGCACTTATAGGGCATATGATTTTTGAAAGCAAGGCAAGGAGAGTCTGAGCAGTAGCAACGGGTGTAAGGGTCCGTGGAGGATTAAGGACAAGTGGAGTGATTTGCGAAAATTGGGTGAAACCTCCTAAATAGGTTGGATTAAAAGTGGAAGGCAGAGGGCCAACACTCATAGTAGGGATCGCTAGTGAAGCAAGGGAAGGAGTGAATTTTACCTGTTGACTGGTCAATGGCATCTCCAAAATCGTCAGTGACTCCTCCTCAGCCTTAGGCTCCTAGCTAGCTGCAAGCACTTTTCTTTTGGCGGGTTCTTGCGAACCCTCTCCTATAATGCTCTCTGTGCACTGCCATTTCACAGGTGGGGTCTCCTGAGCTTCAGTAGTCATTGATGTTTGCTATAGTGATAACCTGGCTAGTTTAGTAGCCCAAGTGATTGTATATGAGCCCCTTGATATATTAAAGCGCATGTTCATGGCCACATAGGCAGGCTATCTGGGGCCTTTCTCCTTTGGCGTAGAGGAGGTCGATGTCGCCGATTCCTCTTCCTGCTCCTCAGACTCTTCCTCCGAGTCTCCACTCTTATTAATACTAGAGCTCAAATTGGGTGGCCTTACTTCCACCATCTTTCAAATTCTTGGTCATCCTTCAGATTGTTGTAAGGAGCATCCAATTGTGTCGTTTCTTGCTGATACTTCTAGAAAGCCTCTATTTTTTCTTCACTCCATTCCTCATCCTTCTTCAACTTATTTTACATGTCATACTCCATGTGAAAATTATCCTGGGCCACCACCACAACAAAATAGAACTCGTGTCATGGCCATCTAGTATCTTGTGTAGGAATATGCGCCAATTCAACAAAATTTTCATCTTTGGTTGCCCGCAGGTTACATCGCTTCTCCTAGTAAGGTCGGGGAACATGTGTAACTCTCATGCGTGGCTTCGGCAAGTCATCGAAAGGGTTGTTTTCCCACTTATCATTTACCAGCACCAACCCTAGATAAGCCAGCTTATCCTCTAATAATTTGTTTGATTGTTTCTTTATCAGAGTTACTGACTTGAAATTTTTCAAATAGGAGAAGAATCCCTTCTTCTTGACACTTGCTGCTGCAGAAGGTAAAATCAATAATACACACCTACCAAAAAATTTTCAGTGCGAGCACCCTATCTATGACATAGGTTGGGAGAAAGAAAGGTTTACCAGTAAAACCCCGCATCCAGAGAATCGTGAAATCCTTGTCTAGGAACCAGTCACAGGCGGGAGTGAAACTCTGCATATATTTGGTCTGCTCCATATCGAGTCGAATTATGTCACCCTTTCTGATTAAATCATGTAAGACTGGAGCTATGAAATAGTACAAAAATGCATAATAATCATATGATGTGGAAAGAAAAGGCATCCACGTGGACACTAGCCTCCTCTTACCCTGCTCATTAGAAATTGCTAATGGAAAATATCGGGAGAAGAAATCAGGGTTTTGATGTAGAAACATGTTAACAAGGAAGGAAAGAAACCTAAATTTTCCCTCCATCGAGTAATTCTTTATTTTTCATATCATCTCCTCTACCATAAACTCAACAAAATCATACTAGAAGGTATCATGCTTCTTGTGAAATTGGAACGCCGGTCCTAGTTGAAAAGTTTCCACCCTTTCATCGGAGTCTCAGCCACACATGAAAGCTAGCATGGACATGGCATCCTGTAGATCCTCATGTAATGAGCCATGCGGCAATGGAATACTTGGAAGTTTAGTGGCTGGGATGCCTTTCCTGCCAGTCTCATCCAACAAGAACTCTAAGTTCTTTTTCATCGCCCTCCATGTTTTCTCTCTTTTGCCAGGGTAGAAGGACTCAATGTTCTCTCTTCTTTTACTTGGGTCTAGGATGCATAGCATATGTCAGATGGCCTATGGGGTGATGTGAACTCTTA
Organism: Sequoia sempervirens; assembly: GCA_007258455.2. NCBI lineage: Eukaryota > Viridiplantae > Streptophyta > Pinopsida > Cupressales > Cupressaceae > Sequoia > Sequoia sempervirens. Next base: position 331,600,073 of record VDFB02000017.1, on the reverse strand, counting down.
AGTTTCATCCCTCGATGTAGTGGGTATTAGGGTTATACCATTAGATGGTAGCGTCAACAATCTTTGGGCAGTAGTGCACCAGCAGGACCATGTATTGAGGGAGACCACTGTACCAAATTTTCTTTACTATAGGTTTTTCTGCCTTAGCCACCATCAACCTTGCATAGGTTGTTTCTCTTAAGGACTTAGGGTTCTTCGTGGGCCGTGGATCGTAGATTATCCCACTTCTATTCAACCCTCTTTTTGTTTCTGTAATCTTTGGGCCTTTTTAGCTCTTCTTTATAGGCCCTCTTTGGCTTGCTGGGTATACTAGGTGTAGCATATGCCACATCCTTATAGACATATACATCCTCTGAAGAATGTATAGCTGTAAATAGCTCTTGACTAATTTCTTCTTGCATTGGTTGAGATGAAGTCTCTGACATTTTTCTTTGGGCGAAAACCTCTGCAAGTTCTTGGCTCTATAATTTTCCTCAGCTCTGGCTATACAAAAGAAGAAAAACTCTACACCTCTAGCTTTGGCGTTTGTGAAAATACTTTGAATAATAAGCCTTTTCATGCAATATTTGGCAATATTTCCTCAAGGTGGTAGATGAAAGCATGCCTTTTGCATTTAATTTGGCATGTACTGTTAATTTTGCAATTCGTGCAAAATGAATTGCTTGCCATTTTGAGGCAGTAGGAGTTTATTATTGCATTTGGAAATTGTGTGATACATTTTGATTCCCTTGGAACTTGAGCCAACAATTTTATTTCCAAACTTGCATTAGTATGCACTGGTAATTAATATCTTGGCCAAAATGATTACGCGAAAATAAACGATCACGACCTGAAAAGATATGAATATTGTCTTAGGCTCTAGGAAGTGCTTGTGAGATGACACAATAGCCTACAACCATATGTCTTACTGTCAATGAGCACCACCTTTTTCAAGCTAATTAATTATCTCTTATTGATCTAGCATGCATTGAGCCGTACCCTCACAGATGCAACTGGCCCAAAAATGTGAGCAAACATAGGCACACCTTTCAAGTTGGCAACTAGCTATTATCATGTTTTCTCGAAACAAATTAGCATGTGTCTTGTCATTTTTTCTATAAATAGGCCAGTAAGTAGTGAGGAAATCATACTTAGCATTTGAGCAGTGATAGGTTGGTAGTAGAGTTTTAAGCAAGTCTTCACATAGGTTAGGTATTAGGTAATTTTAGCATTGGCTCAAAAGCATAGGAATAGTGTCAAAATCATGGACACTTTAGTTCGTTTAACCTCATATAAGTTGTAGATGAAATTTCTAGGGGAGGTTTCAACTAGGAGGCTGAAACAAATGACCAAGTAAGCATTCCTTGGTCCTGATAGCCATAAAGTGGGTTTTGGGTAAAGACTGCATAGAGTATGAGGACAAGTATTGAGTGAACACTGATATATGTTATCACTTTGTAGCATCCATGCTAGACATCAATGCCCCCTGGCCTCTTATTCTGAAACTTGATAAAAAAAAATTTCCCAAAAAATACCTGAATGGCCTTGGAGAGGTTGTTGCTCATGCAACCTATGGAGTACATCTGCCGTCAGCCAATGACTTCTATCACTTTATCGAGGAAGAAGCCGTAGTCATTTGGCTATCATTTCTCAACAGATTCTACCTTCAGACACATGACGAGCATCAATAGAGTGTTACCCAGGCCTTATATTTCTTGTTCCGCAGCTACAACATAATACCTTTCTACGACGTAGATTGGTATACTAATTTCATGAACCTAGTATTCCCCCTGCCAATGGTGGTTGTGCTGAATGATGTTTCCAATGCTACCAAAGAACCTGTTGACGAGGAAGAGGTGGACATTGTTGTTGATGCGTCAATTGCCACCTCTCGTGCTATTGGATGAAAACCCCTTTCTGCTTCCAAAAAATGTCTCCTTGTTTACTCTGTTTCCCGCTGCTGCTTAAACTACCTGCCTAATAGTTTGTATATAAGCCTAGAGAAAGGCTATCATATTGCATATATAATAGCTTGAATACTTGTAAATTTTTGGATTATGGCTTCCCAACCATTTCTGTAATGTAAAGAATATATATAAATAGATATATATCTTTTTATAGAAAATCCATGCTTTTTCCTTCATTTTGTATTTCAGTTTTATGGGCACTTTACTTTCATTTTGTATTTCTTCATACATGGGTGTGTTTTGTGTAAAGTAATCATTGTATTCCACCCTTTGTAATCATGGGTTAATTCCGCAGAAGCACAAACTAATTCGAAAAAGGTCGGCCAAAGAAAGGAAAATAAAAGAAAGCACTATTCACATATGTACAAAATAGAACTCAATTCCTAATGGAACAGCTTAGGAGTTATGTGGTTTTCCTAGAGCGCTGCTTGAAGGTTTTTATGCCATTCCCTTTGGTGTTCCAAACCAATCCTTTTAAGGAGCTAGACTAGGCTCTTGTTTGTTGACTCTGCTAGGTCGTTTCCCCGCGGGTAATAATTTGATGATGTATTAAGGAATATGCAATTTGTTAATGCAAAGTGACATACCTTTGTGCCTAGGAAAGGTCTGGCATTATCTGAAATGATAGTCTTTGGAGGACTAAACCTTGTCACCAGCTCTTTGAGGAAATCCACAATCTCCATCCACCTTGTGAAGTAATTCATGGCGATCAAAATCCACTTGTGTCTAGCATTGGAAACTAGGTTAATCATTCTGATGACGTCCAGGTCCCATTGTGCAAACAATTCATCTGCCAATATGGGTTTGAGGGGCATTGTAGAATTCCTCCTTCTGTCAGTAAAGAACTGACACTTTTTGTAAGACTTTACCAAAGAGTGGGAGTCATTAAAAGGTGTAGGCTAGTGGTAACTACTACGCATGATTTTAATGGTAGTGGTCTTAGTAGAGAAATGTCCACCCATAATGTTGTTGATGCGTCGAGGATCCTCTTCACTTGTTCCGAAGTAACGCATCACAAGAGAACACCATTGAAATTCCTTTTGAAAAGGACTCCCTCTACTAGCATATATCCACAATTCTACAACTGGTAATATCTCCTTTTTTGGGATGAGAGACCTGGTGGATACTTTCTGGTTTACATGAACCTCATTCTATCAGTCAGCCAACAACCTTATGATTTTGGTTCATTTATCAAGACAAACTTCGGTTGCTCCTCTGTAGCAGGTATCTCCTCATTCTATGCCATGTATTTGCATAATCCTCTTCCTTTAATAGTTTTAGTAGGTTTGACCTCAATGTCATATTCTAGGATCTTGGTGATTCAATTAGCTCCTTTTTCTGTGATCTCCCCTTCCATGATATATTCCCACACACTCTAGAATGTGCGATATACACAAGCACCTTATTGCAGGAGATTAGATGGCAGAAATTTTTAAGTCCCTTAACTATTGCAAAGGCTTGCCTTTCGACGAAATTATAATTTTCCTCATATTCCTTTAGGGTTCAGGAATAGAACGCTACTGGATGTTCCCCCTTTTCTTCGTCATCCTTTTGGGTTAGGATAGTAGCAATACTAGACTTGCTACTGAATGCATACATTATAAAATCCTTGGATTGATCTGGATTAACTAGTACCAAAGCTATGGAAATAGCTTCCTTGAATTTTTAAAAGGCTACTCGAGCTTTGGCCATCCACTTGAATGTCTGATCCTTTTTAAGCATCAGGGTGATTGACTTAATTATCCCTACAAAGTCAGAAAAAAACTTGTTGACAAAATTTACCTTGCCCAGGAAAGACTGAACACCTTTCTTATTCACCAGAAGGGGAAGTTCTTTGATAGCCTTCACTCATTTGGGGTCAATTGAAAACCCTTCCTTATATACATGTCCTAGCAACTTTCCCTGTGGTACTCCAAATATGCATTTCTTCAGATTTAGGGAAAGTACAAACTCTTGGAACTTTTGAAAAACTAATTCTAAGGGATCAAAATGATCATCCTTAGATTTAGAGAACACAATAAGATCATCCAAATAAATTAGAATAAACTTATTGATCAATTCACTAAATGCAATGTCCATCGCTCGTTGGAATGTTTCCCCTGCATTGGATAAACCAAAAGGTATTTTAGCATATGCAAATGTTCCCCACTTTGTGATGAACGTAGTCTTGTGATGATCCTCTTCTTTAACTCAAATCTGATTGTAGCTGGAGAAACCATCCAATAGAGAAAATATTTCAGATCTTGCAATAGTTTGTAATATTGACTCCATAGAAGGCAGCAGATAGTGGTCCTTTAGAGATGCTCTGTTTAGGTCTCGAAATTCCACACACAAATGGATATCTCCATTCTTCTTTTGGACTGAGACCAGATTCAATACCTAAGTACTATGCTTGATTGGGAAGACAATGCACGACTCAATGAGCTTATTTAGCTCTTGCACCATTAGTGCTTCAATTTTAGGGTTGACTAGCCTCTATTTTTGTCGGACTAGTTTTGCACCTTTTGTTAGCTCAATAGTGTGTTAAATAATATCAAGATCATACCCTTCTAGATCTTCATAGGACCAAGCCACTACTCCATATTTTTCATAGAAACTGATGAGTCTTTCTTTATCATGATGCGGGACATTTTTCCTAACTTCGAGATTCCTACCATCAGAGACCTGAAGGTCCACATAATCACTTTTTTCTGCTATTGAACTTCGATTTATCATTTTGGGCATCATCACAATCAAATTTTTTTTTGAGAGTAACCAATCCTTTCAGAAGTTTATTAGATTTGAGCTGCATAATTTGTCCTTCATAAGCTTCAACAATCTTTGGTTGAAGTTGATCAGTGAACTCCCTTGAGTGTTGGATAAACGAGGCAATGTGCTTATCGCTTTCAAAAACCTTCCACCTCTGATCATTGATGGGGATTGTTGGTCGGACTAGTACTTGTACTATATGTTCATTATGTATAAAGTTAGAGATAGGATCAAACTGAGCACCAATCATGACCATGCGATCTGCATTACTTTCTTTTCCTTGGGGAATAGTCTTGATGTTGAAAGCTTCAAAACCATCAATCAGGTCCCAAAATTGGTGTCAATAAGATCTCATGTGGACATTCCTTGCCGTGAAAATTCCTCAGACTTGGTTGACTACTAGTTCAAAATCTCCGAACACCATTAATTGCTTTATGCCCATTCGTTCCACCAGGCTTAAATCGTGAACCAATCCTTCATATTCAACCTCATTGTTTGAATAGGTGAAATGAAAGCGGAAAGACCTCAAATTTTTTTCATTTTGTGGGGATATTAGATATATCCTTGCTCCAACACTCACTTTTCTTCTTGCTCCATCAAAGTACAATGTACAAAGCTCATTTTCTTGGCTACTTTAGGACTCTTTGGCGACCTTTGTAAGTACTTGGTCTTCGTCATGAATTATATAGGTGCCTAATCCTATAGCATGATAATTTCTGAAAGGATCATTGTCCATGTGTTCACTCAAAAGAGCATCTTCTTTGTCATTCCAATCTACGCTCACCCTCTCTTCCTCCAGTAATTCAATGCAATACATTTCTTGCTTGGTGATAGAGGTATGCGTGGCTTCAAAATTGATCAAGGCTTCATCCGCTACATGTTCAGAATGTAAAGCCTTCGATTCTATCTTCATTTTTGCGCTGTGTTTGGTCCTAAGTATCAGATGTGACCAATCCAAGGATAGGTATCTGCCCACCTTTGAAGTAAATTCTCAGAATAGAAATAGACCAAACATAGGAGGAACATCTATGATCACAGTGTCTTCCGACACCGTGATACTAGGGAAAGCGAATAGAGTTAAAGGAAGTGCTTTGATGACACCTAAAGTTTCAACTTTGTTCCCATCAAGCTGCATTACCCCTCTTTTCATAGGTTCGTAGCTGAGTCCTAAAGCTTCAACTTTCTATTTAGGCATAATCATGGTACTAGCACCAAAATCAATCATAGCATTGTGCAATAACTTCTTTCCTATGATGAGAGTCAAAAAGAAAGGTTGAGGTTTTAACTTATTCCTATCCTTGGCTACAGATTCCTTTGTATTTTTTGTAAGGACTTTAACTAGTGGTATTTGATAAACAACCTCTACACTGGCAAACAACTTTGTTGGTGCTGGGTTTACCTCTTCTTGAAGCGCCTTTTGTAATAGTGTCTTTTGTTTTGGGATAGCTAGAATTTCCCATAGAGACACATTAGTAGATGATTTCTTCAATTGATCTACCACCTTAAAAGGTGACAAACCCAAAGGTTTTTACTCCTTGGTTCTTGCTATAATAATTTACTTTCGTGGTTAAGATAGTGATGAGATGGTTGAAGTACTAGAAATCTGATTGGAAACACCCTTGGGTTGCAGGCTAGCTAGATGTGGAACAACTGACTCACCGGTGAATCTTCTCTTTGAGCGTGTGTTATAAGTAGATTGCACTTGTGGTGTTTTGGATATGAACATGTCATTAGGAAACATCATTTCTTCCTCCTCCATCTAGGAGAAAAGTGCGTGATCAAGAGCAATATCAAACTCTTGTTCTAAAGACATTCCTTGCATTTGGACAGTAAGAACCACACTCTCCATTTGTGGTGAAGCATACATATAACTTCCATGTTCTATTGCCACACCTTGGCTACGTTGCTCCACCACATTTTGTTGTAAGTTTCCACGCAAATAGTTCTAGGGAATATGCACATCGCTACAAGGGAAGCACCATAGATTGGTATCATCAATATGGTTGTTCTATCCTATGGTTAATTCCCTACTCGAGCTTGGAAAAATGCTCATTAGTGAAGAAGGCACCGAAACCATTTGGTTTGTAGTTAGGGTTGGTGGATTAGTGCGACGCGCGCCTTGGTATTTTTATGTTGATAAGAAGATCACCCGCCTTTATAGTTTTGATATGCGGGCTTCATAGGTGTTGATTGGATCCTTTTAAGAGTGGTTATATCATTTTCCATGGTTCGCAACATCTCTTTGAGGTCGCTCATCTCATCTTTGGAAGAACCTGATGTAGAGGCCACATTTTTTAGGTTTTCCGTATATGTGTACATTGACTGGGCATTTGCAGGCGTGCTAGTTGACGTGACCTCTTTTGCGGAGATCAATATTTTAGGAAATATTGGCATAATAGGTTGAGGAGGAAATTTTCTGCAATCTATTAAATGATTCTCAGCCTTGATAGTGACACCATAAGCATTTGGTAGAGTAGCTCCTCCAAAAGACTTGATCACATAAATGAAAAAATTGATGGACATTAGATAAAATATAAATGCCAACTCAAGAGTCGGGCATATGGTAACAGGAATCCTCTACCAATTTGCATGAAATCGGGTATTAAATTCTATCAGAGCTTCTTGGGGGGCTCGTTTTATGATAGATAGTTGATAATACAATGAAGAATGATCTCCGTCATTTTAGAATCTCTCATAGAATGGATCTTCAAGCTCGTCTGAGGTGTGAATTGAATTAGGCATTAGTGTTCGGTACCAATCCAACACCTTACCTTCAAAAGATGCGGTGAGAAGCTTTAGGGCTACACTCTGTGTTGTAATCCCATGTACCAGACATATGTCCACCACATCCTGCAAATGTTCTGCTGATGTTCTTGAGTTGTCCCCGGTAAACTTCGGTATAACTTTCATGGATTAAACCAGGATAGTGCCCCAGATGGTGGGTGCTATCGGAGCTACTAGGGGACTTCTAGTGTCCCATGCCACTTAGTTTCTATTGGTGACTGACAACATAGTGAGAGGAATGGGCGGCATGAATGGAACGGCTACTAGCTGATTTGTGACTTGGACTGTCCCTAGTGGAGGTACTAGTAAACTGGGGTTGCCTATGGTTTGAGATCTAGTTATAGGTCGATTGGTCATACACCCTTTTAAAACACAATTTCATTTAAGCTCAGGTCCCACCAAGCGTGCTAGAAAAAGGAACAAATTGTTGATCCCAAAATTTGAAGAGGTAACAGTGCCTTATGAGAAAGTCAGTTTAAGGGGGACCTTTTGTGCTAAATTGAGTAACCTCTAGATTTTTAGAGAATCCAACTTCTTCTATATTGGGGTTTTAGAGAGGGTAAAGGAAGCAGATATAATAAAATGAAGTCTAACCTAAGGCGATGCACCAAGAATTAATGATAGGCACGATAAATCATAGATCTAAGGGCTTGAATGGTGTTGTAGTGTTCCAGAACATCAAAGACTCAAGATGATAGCATAGACAATTCATTTATTGACATAAAATAACATTGCATACATTCCTACTACCGAGAAAATTCATTAGACATGATCTAGGTAAGCAAACTTGCATCAACATATATAGTTCTTTAATGAATTGTCTAAACAACAAAAAGCACAATTTACAGTTTGATCAAATAGCATGAAAAAATAGAAAGGCGGAACAATTGGCACAGTTTGAGAGTTTTTGCAATCAAATAAAACAACAATATAGGCCTGGTGTCTTTAACTAAAACTAGTATTTTCCTCCAATTTTGGACCCAGTTCTCATAACAGAGAAAGTATATATAGCAAGAAAACCTCCCACCGCTTCAGAGAGCAATAATAGAAAAAATTTTGCAATCCCCGATAATGATGCCTAAATCAAAATATTCCTAAGGCCGTTACAATAGAAATGATTTGGAACAAAGCATCTAGTCATTCTAGGCACATGTGTGTCTTTTGAAAATGATGATGGTGGTCCCGACAAGGCCCTATCAGACAAGTATCACCCCCTTGTGTGTGATTATGACATACAATGACCAATAGCATTATTCGGTTAATCTAGTCCATTGCCCGAATATGAGATCCGCTGGTTAGGTACGTGGAAGCCTTTCACTGCCCATATGAACCTCTCTCCCCTCGCCACTAAGGACTTGTGTTAAAGCTACTCATGTCAAATGAGTGGAGCCTTCACTAACAACAGAGGGAATGATCATCAGCCGGGTGCAACAAAGACGCGTGGCAACATTTCACTGCTTGTAGTTGCTACTCCATCTCTGCATTGGAAGATGTGCAAATGGAAAACACATAGCAAGTATACAATGCAGACAACAACCGTTGGGCCTGCAAGAACATTTCAGGAATGAGGGCTTCGTGGCAGTCTTTTGGAGGCCAACGAGACAACAAGAAAATATGACCAAAAGAAACCCATAGTTGCAACACGTGGAAGCATAGCGGAGCTTGCTGGGATGTGAAAGGAATGCCGAGTCTCAAAGTTGAGAAGAGTAGACACGTGGAGCTCCTTAGGTTGGTCTAAAATTTAGGTAAGAAAGAAAATATAGGGTGTTAAGGATCAAATGATGGTAATTAGATAAATGAAGGATGAATGATGTGGATTTTTGAACTTTTAGACCATTGGAGGAATAGTAGACTTTAGGATTTTTTGTATTTGGTTTGATTTTGATTTTGGATATTGAACTTATAAGCCTCAAGATGTTTGGATGTTATCTTGGAATAAAATTTTCCACAAGGTGATAATTTAACTAAGTGTATGAAGAAGGATTCATCCACACAAACTTAGTCAAAAAAGATGATTTTTGTTTTGAAGGATTACCAAAAGTATAGCATGAAGGATTTTTTCCATAAGAGTTGTTTGCGAGATGGGATTTGATTGATGTTTTGGGATGGATCAAAGTGTTGATTTTGATCCTAGGTGAACCTAGAGAGACTTTTTTTTTGCAAGACCTAGGTATTGAAGAACATGCTATACTTTTGAAACTTTTTCAAATCTACAAAGTTAGATACTTGAAATGTTGGAAGAGAGCTAGATTTTGAAAATAATAGAATAAGTACAAGTTTGGGTTGTCCTTTGATGTGCATTTGTAAAAGTTATAGAGCAATCTTTCTCTAACTTGGTAAAGTATAGACTAAGACGCTTGTAAAGATTGATAGACTTTGGTTTTGGGATTTTGATATTGCAGGAAATCATTTGAGCAAACACATGTGTGGGGTTCAATTTTCTTTTATCTTTTCTTAATGGATTAGTTTTTACCACAAAAACTTCCTTGCTTAGCTTTTCAAACTCAATGTCTATGTCTCAATTTCTTTTCATCCCACAAGGTCCATTATGTGGAAATCAAGATAATCAAGAAAATAATTCCCTAATGTTGACTTTAGAGAGAAAATTGAGATATAGGCCCAAATATATAGAAGCCTGTAAGGATATAATCCTTAGGGACAAGCAATAATACTTAGACTTTTCAAAGGTATTTTCTCTTTTGAAAGGGTTTGAAATTTGATGATCTTGTTGAATGTTTTTTTTCAAGATTTTGGATCAAAGAAACGTTTTTACCTAACTCATAGATTGCACAAACTTAGGATATAAATGGCCATATTTGTTGAATTCCCACTTGGATTTCTGTAACTACGCTTATTCAAAGTGGATGACTAGAAGCTTGATCACACTGGCTCCCCTCCATGGCACTTACTTCTACAGGTTAGCCAAGCTTCTGTTCTCATGAATCTCCCATAAAAAAATCTTCATATCTACTAAGAACTATAAGCATGTGGGATGGCTTTAGAGGTCTGAACTCTTGACACCAACAAATGTTAGGGATTTTTGGATTCTACACAAAGGTTCATAATAAGGGCATCCAGTTTACAAAGTGCAATAATAAAATCCTTGTGAGAGGTCTCCCAACCCTTAGAAAGAGGGCTTTACACATCATAAAGGTATTGGGGGAGAGCTATCATGTACCACTTCCCATTGTTTAAAATTTTCATTGCAACCAAAAATTTATATAGCAGTTTGGAAGAACTTGTCTTATGCTCATTATCACATGGGTCGTTCCCTTGGGGTGAGTACTTTTTCCCACTAAGGTAGGCCCTCTAAAGGTGAACAATAGTGAGTAAGTACATATGTAGTTCGATCATCTTTGTTTGTGTGAACAAAGAGAGAACACACACTATGCCTTTTCTCACACTAGCTTGATTTATTCAATTTTAAAAAACCCAAATTTGAAATGTGGAGGAAATCTTTTAGACAACCTAATGTCACTAAAATTCTTTTGATTCTCAAGATCTCCATGAAGCGAGAGAGAAGTGCATAAGTATTCAAATGACACAAGTTTTTAAAGATTACAAAACAAAGAAAACACATTCTTTTTAGTCCTCAAAGGAAGTAATGAGTTATTTTTATTACACCAAAACCAAAATTTGAAGTTTCTTGTTCAATTTTAACCCACAATCAAAGTCTAATAAGTTTTTAAGTTCAATTTTAATGAAATTGAAGAGATCAAATCAATGGTTAATTTTAAACCCAAAACTAAAGTGAGTTTTCCTAAAACATAAAATAAAAGTAGTAATGAGTGGCCTAGGCTATTACAATAGCCATCTAAAAATGCTTCTATCAAGTTCAAGTTCAATTCTTCAACTCAAATCTGCTTGGTTTTGTAAAATTCCAATGCCAACCTGTAAATAGTACAAATTTATCACCAATAAGAAGTATGATATTTCAAGGAATTAATGATAACTTAACATAATGAATATGAATTTTTTAACTTGTCAAAACAAGAAAACAATCCTTGAAAAAAGTGTTTAAGAGATACAAATTTAGTTCAATAGTTATTGCAAAATAACTTGTTAAACATTTGCCTCCTAAGCCCACTTTTAGCCTACAAATATAGTTATTTAAAACAACTTAAATTATGCACAGTATTCAATACTATTAAGAAAGTATTTAAAAATGGTCACATATCCATTGAATTGAATGATTTCAACCACTCTTCCATCACTGAAAGAAATGTGTTCAAATTGTACTACCACTATGATAGTTTCTAGTTTCTTTGTCCGATCATTAAACTCCAAATTTTTGCTATGCCAACTATTCCTCAATTGTTGACTTTAGATATCTTTGTAATGACTATGCCCTTCATAAATGAAGGCCACAATTGATTCAAGACTGCCAACATTTAATAGAATATAAATGGCTTACAAACAATATGAACTATGAAAGAACCAAATATTTAGCATGATTTTTACTAATCTTCTCCTTTTTGTGGTTTACTAGATATAGCTCAAAAGAATTTAGAAAACCTCAAAGAAATTGAAGGAGATTTAGGTCAAGGTAAATTTAAGCCTAACTCTATCAATAAATTGAAATGTAACTTGCAAAAATTTAGAAATCCACCAAAAAATAGTAGTTAGTATTATGCTAGTACCCTCTAGAAAAGCAAAACATGCAATGATGGTCCCAAAAAACCATGCACATGTATTAGTCTCCACTAAAGAGAGTGTTCTTTGGTGTTACACAATCCTCCTGTCTACCTAAACCTATAAATCTGATAGAATAATGAAAGTTGAAAAAACAATAATAAGATAGGAGCAACAACATTAGTGAGAAAGTCAACAAAATTAATAAGAGATCGACATTGAATCATGTAGCAATTATCTGCCAATTCATATTAGAAGGAATGATGCTTAAAGATATATTTTATGATGCTCAAAGATTATTTATGATTTTAATCAATTGATGCCATCCATCCTTGGTTTTTGATATTTAATGAACAGAGTAGAGACTTGTATCACAAGAAAAATCTGCAAACTTACACAAGCAACACACATGTGTGGGATAAATGCTTAGGCTTAGGCATGGGAAATGCACATGCTGCTTTCTATTTGGAGAAAATTAACATGGATAAATGTGGTTTGAAAAGAAGGATAAGTGAAATTGAAGTATTGAATGATTTCCCTTCAAATACCCATTTTGAGATGTCTAATAGAGTTCAAACGAAACTGGTTTTAGATGATTTAAATAAAGAATATTTTTCAATCCAAGCCACACAAAGTGATGCTCTTCGACATGAAGCTATAGAAAAGATACCAAAAATATTTCCAAATATAAGAAGGCTATTTAGATTGGTGTTGATTCTAAAGATACAACTCAAATATGATAGACAAAGGTATTTTGTTGAATCCCTTCTAATTACAGAACAAGTGAATTCTAATGACTCTAAGATGCGATTCAAAGACTATATAATATTATATTTGTACAAAGTGCCATTACTAACTTAGATTGAAACACCCACAGATAATACCCAACTTTATCTACTTATAGCTCTTTCTGCATGCAACTATATCATTCAAGAATAAAACAAACAAGTGGCTACAACAAAGAAAAAATGGCTCAATGATCAAGAACAAAGCAAAAGACAGATAGGAAACATGTCACACTCTTTTAAAGAAAGATATTCCTTCATATTGTACCATAGAAAAAAGAAAACTTTCTTGATTTAGGGAATAATTGATGACAAACTAGACTTAATGAGGTCTTGATTTGGTGTTGTGAGGTGTTTTTCACATCCACACTAGATCTTGGGCCCTTTAAAATGTATTTAATGATATCTTGTAAAGGTGTTGTAAAGTGTTGTAAAAGACATTCACGCTTTTCTAGACTTAATAAACCCATTTTCCCCTAATTCAACAATATAAAATGTATTTAAATACATCCTCACATTAATCTAGAAGGCTTGTAAAATAAACTCAACTTTAACCTAGTGTTGTAATATGTTTTACACATTCACATTGGTTATTGTGCCTTTCTATGTTATGTGGACCTCATTTTAATGTTGTAAAGTGTATTTAATCATACTTTCACATTGAATTCTATGTCCCAAGCCCTAATTGACCTTTACATCATTAATAGGACCCTATTATCCCATATTGTGCACCTCGAGGCATAATTTTATTAAATAACTGACAAAGTCATCACATAAACCTTATTTCCTAACTTCCTAGCATCCTAGCTGTCAAATGGGCCCCTCTAGGACTAATTCTCCATCTATGGCAAATTAGTCCCTGCTAGGTGGGATTGATTCACCCAAGGTGGTGAATGAGTCCTATTTGGACCATTTTTTACTTTTGGGTGGGAAATTTGGAATTTAAGTTTTGTTTTTCTTCATGTCGGCCTTAGGGATCCAATTTATAGGTAAATTAGGAGAATTTCCTATAAATACAACCTTTGAAGCCCTAATTCATAATCTCTTAATCTCTTAATTCATTCACACATCTCTTATCATTCATTCATCATCTATCTTCTCCTTCAAGTCAAGTAAGGTAGGGTTTCATCATTGCAAGTCATCAAGATAGCTTCTTAAGATATTCAAGGGAAGATTCTTCATGTTTTTGATATAGAAATTAAAGATCAATCATCATGGAAAGGTAATAACTCCATTATTTTATGCTTCATTACATTCTTTCTTTATTTTGATTTAATTACCTAAAAGGGGTTTGACCAAGGAAAACCCCCACGCCCTAACATTCAAAATTTCTTCTTCTCTTCTTGTGTGTTTGCAAATTTAGGCATCTTGAAAGCTTGGAAATCATTGAATATTGCATTGCAATTGTTTTCAAGTCATCTCTTCATTTGATAAGTCAAAATACTTACAAAAAGTCACCCTAAGGCCCAAATTTGACAGTTTCACAACTAGGTACCCAGAGAAGCAAAAAGTATAGACCGAAGGCTCCTATTTCCACCTTTGAATCTTCAAAAATTAAAAAATGGACTCATTTTCCATGAGTGGTGAATGAGTTCCACTTCTTGGCCTATTTTTGGTTTTTTTTCATTTTTGGATACCCATTTGTCTGAAATGGGCTTTGGAATAGTTTCCTAAAAATAGGACCGATTCACCCAAAATGGTGAATGAGTCCCACTAGGCCTAAACATAAGTATCAATAGAATTCCAAAAGTAATTTCTGGACTCCATCAAGATATGAGGTGCACACTTTCAGTTTCATGCATTTCTATTGTAATTTGTATTCATTTCTAGTTAATTTCTGCATATCACACTATGTTTTTAGACACTTCATATTTCATTAGTTTTGCATACTTAATCAATCAATTTCATCACTTTTTTGCATTTAGATTCTTTCATTTAGGTATAATTCCATCACACATACATTAGTTTGAGTGAACCAACTTGGATTTTTGGTGTGGGATCTATCTCTTTCCATTAGGTGAAAGACCCTAATTGAGCAAAAGAGAGTCATAGCATTTCAAAACCTTAAAATCCATGGATCATTTTGGTGAACTTTCTTGTATTATTTGAAGTCCATCATCATCCTAGAATTAAATTGCATTAGTTAAGTTGCATTCCAGGGTCTCAAATTTTGCATTAGTGAAAGTGTATATAGGTTGCATTTTTGGCATCTAAAATTCATTTAAGGTTTTTGAAATTCTACATTTTTAACTTAGCTTTGCATCATAGAACACAAAAAACCTCAAAATCCCTCAAAAATTTCTAAAATTTCTGAAAAAAATCCATACAGGGACTCATTCTCCACCTTGGGAGAATCAGTCTCTTTTCACCCCTGAAACTACCCTTTATAGAACTTTAAACCCTATTTTTAAGCTTTTGTTTGGTGCCTTTACCTACATGTATTAGTTAGCTGAGTTTCTGTAACATGAATTTCACTAGATCTAACTTAAAATGGCTCATTTCATGCATTGCTCCATTTTACATTTGCATTTTCTACATGTCATTTTTCCAATTGGTGCATAGAGTAATTAGAAAATTACCTTGTTTCATATCTAAAAATTGCATTTCATTTTAAGTCATTGCATTGCAACTTCTTTTCTTTTTTATCATAGCATGTTTTCTTTCGAACGGTGTGGCTTTGATTTGGTTAAAAATGGATTGCATAAATACAACATTCCCTGTTATGAGTTCAATTTTGCTTACCACAATAAGGAATTTAAGAAACATGTTCAAACCATTGGTACAATCCTTAATCTTACATTGCCCATTGGTGAGAATGATAGTATCAAAAATCATCACAATCATACTTGTTTTTCTCCCAATACCTCTCCTATTAGTGATGAAGGTATCTTGGTGAAGGAAGGTACAAGCATTGAGGGTCATGATTAACCATCTCCTCATTTCCCTTTGGGAGATGTTAGACAACAAGAACATGACATCTTAGAAACATTTCTAAAAATTACCTTACCTAGTATCCATAGCCATAACCATCAAACTTGTATATCTCCTAATATCCCTCCTCGATGCAAAGAGGATAGGTTGATGTTAGAAGATAAACCTATTAAGATTCATGAGAATTGTGACCCTCCCTTCCCTAATGCTCCTACCATTTGGGATAATCTATTTGACAACCATAGTGTTCCTTCTCTTAATTCCTCCCCCACTTGTGATGAACATATTCCAAGCTATCCTAGTAGGGTAGATAATATGGAACAAGATCCAATAAGACCTTAGAAACAACCGACAACCAAATAGAGTCTTCTTCTAATCTCCTCACCCTCAATAATCAAAACAATTCCACCATTCATAAATCCCTTGTGATGAAGTCCTTTTAGAAGAACCAACCCTTGAATGTCACGAACATGTGGTTTGTTGTTCTCCTAAAAAATATCCTTCTAGGGAAGATATCATGATACAAGACAAGGCTAACAATGACAATAATAATATTATGCCCTTACATGACAATGGAAATCCACTTTTAGACTCATTCGCCAAGTGATGTTAACATTATTCAACCTCAACTCATCCTTTACCCACAGTCACATAAACCTTCACCCCCTCCTAAACCCGAGTTCACTCTTTACCCACCTCAAACTAATGTGTCGTAGAAACCAAGTCATAACACTGTTGCTCATACATATAACACTAGAAATAATCCACAACCACAACAACCCACACCAACACCCTTACCTTTTCCAAATTCCATTTTTCCTAGAGATCCCCGCTTAAATTCACAGATTCAAGAGTACAATCTTGTTGAACAAATAAAGCATACTCTTGCTAAGTATCCTTATGGGATCTTATTCAAGCATCTCATCACTATCACAACATGGTACAAGCAACCTTGCAACAAGTTATTGTCCCTTCTAATGTGCAACCAACTAACATAGTAGCCATGATCCAAGGAATAAATGTTGACATTGTTTTCCACCAAAGTGAACTCCCCCCTTTGGAAGTGAAAAAAAATGAAGCTTTCATGATCATTTCTCAATACAATTAGATAGGGATAAATTGAAACCTTATTGATAATGGCTCAAGCCTTAATGTGTGTAGCATAAACCTTTTGGATAGGCTTCATGTGGATAAGTCAAAAATTCAACCCAAATCTTTATCTATTAAGGGCTTTGACAATGTCAAAAAGACACCACTTAGTGTGATCACTTTACCTATTACAATTGGAGAAGTCGCATTAAACACATTGATCTAGGTTATTCCTCATGATCTTTCATATAACCTTCTTCTAGGTAGGTCGTGGATTCATGCAATGAATGGTATGCCTTCTGCTCTTTACCAAAAAATGAAATACATCTACAACAACAAAGTGTTCACACTCGATGTTGATCATGAGCCTTATAACATCTTACAACTTGAGAAAACCAAAGAGAGCCCCTTGAAAACATTAACACCAACCACACAAGTGGAACTTGCACAACAAAAAGACAAACAACAACATATTGAACAAGTCATGATTCTTTTAGAAGATGATTGGGGTTCCTTGGATTTCAATCATGACTTCATGGGCGAATACAAAATCATCCACAAAGATTAAAAATAAGGGAAAGAAACAAAAATAATTTCAACGCAAACTTTAGACGACCTTTTGAAAGCATCCACTTCAACCATTGTAGACAACACAACAAACTACACAACCACCTTTGACAACGATTATCACCAACCACCACCTAATCCCAAAGCAATGAAAAAGCTTTATGGAAAAGGGTATGAGCTTATGAAACAACTTGGCTATAGTGGAAAATGATGTGGTGCTAATGAACAAGGTATCCACAACCCTATAGACCCTATGACACAACAAACCACTCATGGTCTTGGTTATTGTCCTTTGATAGAGATTGCCAAGCCTTCACTCAACATCAATAATCTCACACAACATTATCCTAAAAAAACCCTACCAGTCATCCATCCTAAACTCCTCAAAACTAGTGGTCTTGACTGTTCTCCTTTATAAGCCATCCAACAAACAAATGAACCTCCACTTAATGTCAATGTCATCTCGCAAGGTACCAATTATTTTCATTTGATAGATTTTCTCTCCTCCTGTAAGAGTGAGAATAAAATCTCGCAATCTAGAGAAACTTGTGTAAGTATGACATCTAATACTAAGAAAGATATATCTTTTACACAAACCATATGGCCATCTTCTCCCATTGATCAAGAGGGTATCTTGTCGAGACTCCTCCAAGATCACTTGATCACCCTCCCTCCTAGAACTCAAAATAAATGCTCTTACAAGACTTCATTTTGTGCCTATCATAGAGTTCATGGTCTCTTCACTAATGGATGTAAGGCTTTGAGTAGTAAAATCGAACATCTTAAGGAGTTTGGTATGCTTCCCTCGGTGGGGGAACCTACTTCCTCTAATTGATACTGATTTTCACTCTAGCTTACATTTCATCAATTATTTCGACTCACCTTTGTCCTGCACTCAATGGGGGCAAGGGGTTAAGTAGACTTGTCCTCGTATGTCACTTGTCATTTCCTCCTTTGGCTAGTCGTTAAAATTTCATAAACATATAAGAGCAACCTTGGGATGTGGATGAAATGCCTTAAGTTGGCTTGCCTGTGACATACTCCCTTTTTCATGATATATCTTCTCAAAAACATATGACTTGGCATAGGGCTTTTTGAGTAAGATCTCATGTCCTCTTCTTCTATTTTAAAGAAATTTCTCACAGTATTGGTGTTCACAACTACTTTAAAGTGGGGGCATACATCACCACTCACATTTCATTGTGTGATTTTATTTTTCTTACGATTTCCTCTCTTGAATACATTTGGTACAATGTTCCCCAGGATGAGACCTTGCACTTGTCCTGTCTTGGAAACAAGATGACACTGTTTGCACTTATCCTCTCTTGGAGACATTAAACATGATGTTCCCTAAGATGAGACATTACATGAACTAAGAAAAATCCCTTTGAACATTCCTTACACCACTTACAATGTCTATGAGTGTCAAGCATACAATGTTTTGCTTACCTCAAGTAGAGCTCAAAAACCATATTCCTTTGTGGTGCCTTATTAAAGTTATCAAGAGGTATAACTTTGGTATGGTTGAGTGGGAAGCCCGCTCTAAGGCATGAATTTCCCCATAGCCACCTGTATGTGTGTGAGCACATATTGGTCGTATGTGTCTCACCTTCTAGGACTTCTCACTCGATAGACAACCAAGAGTTATGTCACCTCGAAGTGAGTATGCATTTCAGACAAACAACCTAGATTTGATCCACAACTAGCTGGACAAATGATCAAAGCTTGATCCACCTCATTTTCATTTATCTTCCTTCTAGTTCTTGCCATTTCATGATTGTGTATCTTGTTTCACTACACATCATACACCTTGTGCGTGTCCTTTTGCACTTATATTGGTTTGACTTAGGATCTTGGATCCTGGGGGCTTGTGCAACCTTCTTTGATCTTTTTCATTCTTTGTCACCCACATTGGTACAATTAGACACCTCTTGAATGTCTACTTTAGTGTGAGTTTGAAGCAAGTTCATCCTCTCACTAAAATGTGGGCTAAATGTATCGTAGAAAAAAGGAAACTTGCTTGATTTGGGGAATAATTGATGATAAATTAGACTTAATGAGGCCTTTATTCAGTGTTGAGAGGTATTTTTCACATCCACACTAGGTCTTGGGCCCTTTAAAACACATTTAATGATATCTTGTAAAGGTGTTGTAAAGTGTTGTAAAGGACTTTCATGCTTTTCTAGACTTAATAAACCCATTTTACCCTAATTCAACAATATAAAATATATTTAAATACATCCTTAGATTAGTCTAGAAGGCTTGTAAAATAAACTCAACTTTAACCTATTGTTGTAATTTGTTTTACAAATTCACATTGAATATTGTGCCTTT
Organism: Sequoia sempervirens; assembly: GCA_007258455.2. Lineage (NCBI taxonomy): Eukaryota > Viridiplantae > Streptophyta > Pinopsida > Cupressales > Cupressaceae > Sequoia > Sequoia sempervirens. Next base: position 331,580,257 of record VDFB02000017.1, on the reverse strand, counting down.
CTAGGCTATGTGGACCTCATTTTAGTGCTGTAAAGTGTATTTAATCACACTTTCGCATTGAATTCTATGTCCTAAGCCCTAATTGACCTTTACGTCATCACTAATAGACCCCTATTACCCATATTGTACATCATGAGGCATAATTTGATCAAATAACTAACAAAGTCATCATATCAACCTTATTTCCTTACTTCCTTGCATGCTAGCTATAAAATGGGCCTCTCTGGGACTAATTTTCCATTTGTGGAAAATTAGTCCATGCTAGGTTTGATTGATTCAACCAAGGTAGTGAATGAGTCCTATTTGGACCATTTTTGAATTTTGGGTGGGAAATTTTGGAATTTAAGTTTTGTTTTTCTTCATGTTGGCCTTAGGGATCCAATTTATCGATAAATTAGGAGAATTGCCTATAAATAAAACCTTCTAAGCCCTAATTCATAATCTCTTAATCTCTTTATTCATTCACACATCTCTTATCATTCATTCATCATCTATCTTCTCCTTCAAGTCAAGTAAGCTAGGGTTTCATTATTGCATATCATCAAGATAACATCTTAAGACATTCAAGGGAAGGTTCTTCATCTTTTTGCTACAAAAATTCAAGATCAATCATCATGGAAAAGTAATAACTCCATTATTGTATTCTTCATTACATTCTTTCTCTATTTTGGTTTAATTACCTAAAAGGGGTTTGACCAAGGAAAACCCCAGTGCCCTAACATCCAAAATTTATTCTTCTCTTCTTGTGTGTTTGCAAATTTAGGTATCTTGGAAGCTTGGAAATCATTGAATATTTCATTTCAAATTTTTACAAGTCATCTCTTCATTGGATAAGTCAAATACTTACAAAAAGTTAGCCTAAGGCCTGAATTTGATAGTTTCAAAGCCAAGTACTGAGAGAAGCAGAAAGTGTAGACCGAAGGCTTCTATTTCCACCTTTGACTATTCAAAAATTAAAAAGTGGACTCATTTTACATGAGTGGTGAATGAGTCCAAATTTTTGGCCTATTTTTGGTTTTTTTCATTTTTGTATACCCATTTGTCTAAAACAGGCTTTGGAATAGTTTCTTAGAACTAGGACCAATTGACCTAGAATGGTGATTGAGTCCCACCAGGCCTAAAAATTAGGATCAATAGAATTCCAGAAGTCATTTTCAGTCTCCATCAAGATCTCAAGTGCACACTTTCAGTTTCATGCATTTCTATTGTAATTTGTATTCATTTCTAGTTCATTTATGCATATCACATTGTGTTTTCAGAAACTTCATATTTCATTAGTTTTGCATATTTAATTAATCAATTTCATCACTTTATTGCATTTAGATTCTTTAATTTAGGTATAATTCCATCATACATACATTATTTTGAGTGAACTAACCTAGATTTTTGGTGTGGGATCTATCTCTTTCCATTAGGTGAAACACTCTGATTGAGCAAAAGAGTCATAGCATTTCAAACCCTTAAAATCTATGGTTCATTTTTGTGAATTTTTTTTTTGAATACTTTATTGTATGATTTGAAGTCCATAATCACCCTAGAACTAGCTTGCATTGCATTTTGCATTAGTTAAGTTGTATTCTAGGGTCCCAAATTTTGCATTAGTGAAAGTGAATATAGGTTGCATTTTTGGCACCTAAAAGTCATTTAAATTAGGATCAACAACATTCTAGAAGTCATTTCTAGTCTCCATCATGATCTCAGGTGCACACTTTCAGTTTCATGATTTTTGTTGTAATTTGCATTCATTTCTAGTTCATTTCTACATATCACACTATGTTTTCAGACACTTCATATTTTATTATTTTTCATATTTAATCAATCAATTTCATCACTTTGTTGCATTTATATTCTTTCATTTAGGTATAATTCCATCATACATACATTAGTTTGAGTGAACCAACCTAGATTTTTGGTGTGGGATCTATCTCTTTCCATTAGGTGAAAGACCCTAATTGAGCAAAAGAGAGTCATAGCATTTCATACCCTTAAAATCTATGGTTGACATATTTAACCACAAAGGTATAAAATAAAAGGTCTATCCCAATTTTTTGGATATTTCAAAGAGTTTATGGCAGATTGGATAATTTTTTTTTGGTTAGATTGGTTTTTAGCCTTGTAAAATGAAAATATGCCATATTGAAAGATTTTAGATGCTTTCGAAACATTCCACAACCTTAGAAATCCTGGAGAAATGTGCTCCATTCTTGGGATCAATGAGTATATGCCAAGGTTTAAAAGAAAAGCACTTGGATAATGGCATTGCAAAACAAAAGTTTATGTTAAACAGAAACCAAACAAACTTTTTCCTCCCATTAAGTGCCTAAATTGACTCTTTTTTTATTTAAAAAAAAATGAACAATACCTCAAAAAATATTGTATGAAATGCACCAGACAAATTTATTGAAGGCTCAAAAAAAAAAGGATTTGGAATCTGTGCTAGTTGGAGCACTAGAAAGAGAGCAACCTATGGAAACAAAAATGAGGGCTATGGCTGTTGAAAATGAAAAATTAAAATGCTTGGTTAAACAACATGAGGAAGATGCACAAGGTGGAAAGATGAAAGCCTTAGTTGAAGCAATCAATGTGGTAAGTCAATGTGAAGCAAAAACTTAGAATAACATTAAATGCTTGAATCAATTTTTTTAAAGAACACATCAAGAAGATCGTACAAAATGCACTCGAAAGATTTATTGAAAAGGTTTTAAAGGAAATCCTACAAAAGTTACATCTATCATGAAACCAGTATATCAAAGCAATATATCAAAGCACAAAATTTTTTAGGGTTAGAAGGCATAAATCTAACAATTAAATGCATATTTTATCAATAAAACAGAGAAATAAAGCACATAGAAAATTATAGCAGAAACAAGACAACACAGAGAATTTAACGTGGTTCACCTAATCTGGGTTACATCCACAAAACCACATCCATCTAGTGATTTTATTATCCAGTGTAAAACATATTACAATCTTGCTAATAATTCCCTACTGCAACCCCCATCCAAACTACTTGAAACAAGCTTTTTGGGTATGTATAGGATCATGATGGGCCAAAAAGTGGCAATATGATAGGTATGTGGCTGATGACTTTTTTTTCACCCAAAATTGATGAAATGAAAATAGTTTTTAAAGGAGATTCTTAGCTTTTCACCAATATAAATTATGCTTTACTTTGAATTTAATAAGTAATTATTATTCATTTTCTATTCAAATTACGACTAAAGTCCTGATTGATAGACTAATTGAAAAACATCTATAGCTTTCAAACAATATCACATTTTTTGAATCCAAAACATGCATCACATTCTATGATTCACATACTATAGGATTAAAAAAACAAAAAATTAATTTCATGAAGTTTTGACCAAGTTAAGATGGTTAGACATACGGGTTTTTATATTTTTTAAAATTTATAATAAAAAATTTATAATTAATTGTTTACCTTCAAAAAAAATTACAAAAAAATATGCATCACATCAAGACATGAGTCCTCTACTTATATCTAAAATCTTATAAAAAAATATTATCATTTTATTATTGTTAGGGTGTTCAGGCAGACACCTACTTATTTTTTCCTTGAAATTTAAGTACTATTGCATTAAAATTTCAAACTTTCACCAAATAGATTTTTTTGTTTTAAACAAACCTAGTAGTTTAGAAACTACATTCAATTTTATATAGATTATATTCTTACATATTTTTGAAATAATATAGATAACTTAATTAAATTTTTATGTTAAGTTGCCTAACTCTGATTTTTCTGATTTTTTTGCCACTCAAGGGCCTATTTTTTCCATGATGATCCTACACATACCCTTTGTAGAAGATTCCAAAATTAGGGTTCTACAAAGTGAGGATACATGAAGAGTGTACAATATAGCATGATTAGTTGCCACATACTAATAATCTCCCACTTGGAGATTGATCAGGCTCCACATCGAACAATCTCCCACTTAGAGACTGATCTCTTGGATGACACCATTGCACTTAAAAACCCCACTGGAAATAAGCACCTTGGACCCTACTACTATGTTATGCTTGAATTCAACCTTGAAGGCCAACCGAAGCTGAAGAGGAGCTCAACTTCTCCCTAATCATTTCCTTTGTATAAATATCCACTGGATTGGCATCTATGTGTATTTTTTCCAACTTTACCTATCCATCCTCCAACACTGACCAAATGAAATGATATCTCAACGGTATGTGTTTGGTTTTAGAGTGCAAGGTAAAATTATTTGCAAGATGTATAACAATTTGGCTGTCTGCAAATAAGTAATTTTTAGCCTATTGTTTTCCCAACTCTTCCATGAAAAGTTGCAACCATATCTTCTCCTTTGCTACCTCTATTATAGCAACATACTATGCCTCTATGGTAAATAAAGCAACCACAATTTTCAATCAAGAAATCCAACTCACTGCTGTCCCACCAACTATAAATACATAACTTATGGTACTCCACCTAGTATCTACATCCCTTGCCAAATATGAGTCAACATAGCCTTTTAAATCAGTGTTAGAGCCCCCAAAACATAAACATTTATTGGATGTGCATCTCAAATACCCGCGAATCCCACATTCTAATGCTCAACTTTGGGATGACTCATATACCTGCTAAAAACTCCTACAACATATGCAATATCTGGTCTTGTGCATACCATGACATACATTAAACTTCCTATAGTTGAAGCATATGGTACCTTAGACATTTTTTCTTCCTCCTCTTCTGTCTTTGGACACATATCCTTAGTTAATTTAACATGGTTGGGCAAAGGTGTGCTGACAACTTTGCATTCTCCATATGAAATCTTTGCAATACCTTTTCAACATAATCAGCCTGAGATAAAAAATAATTTTATATTTTTCCTATCTTGTGTAATCTTCATACCAAGGATTTGCTTTGCTACCCCCAAATCCTTCATAGCAAATGAATTTGTTAACTGTTGTTTTAATTCCTTTATGTGATCCATGTTAGACCCCGCTACAAGCATATCATCAACATATAAACATAAAATAATGTAGCTATCATCATCCAACCTCTTAAAATAAACACAATCATGGTCTAAATTACATTGAATTTAGTCATGCTCAGCCATAAATCTATCAAATTTAATATACCATTGTCAAGGTGCTTGCTTCAAGCCATATAAACTTTTCTTCAATCTGCACACCAATTTCTCCTAACCTTTAACATCAAATCCTTGTGGTTGTTACATGTATATTTCATCTTCCAAATCACCATGGAGAAAGACTATTGTAATATCAAGCTATTCTAAAGGAAAATTTTTAGTAGCCACAATACTTAAAACAGTACGAATAGAAGTCATTTTAACAATTGGAGAAAATATTTCATCAAAATCAATACACTTTTTCTATGCAAATCCCTTTACAACTAATCTAGATTTAGATATTTTCTTACCTCCATCCTCCTCTTTTAGCTTATAAATCCATTTGTTTGGTAAAACCTTTTTACTTGCAAGCAACTTGCATAATTTCCAAGTCTATTTTTTCAGCAAGGAGTCCATTTCTTCTTCCATTCCATGCTCCCATTGAACCTTGGTATCCACTTGCATAGCTTCATCATAACATTCTAGTTCAGCAGCATTAATTAATAAAATAGAATACAAAGAGGGAGAAAATATTTTTGGAGGTCTACTTATCCTTGAAGATTGTCTAGCATTCATTGGAGTTTGTCGTATTTTTGTTGTTGTTGTTGTTGTTGTTGTAGGGCATGAGGAACCACTGGAGCATTTTTGTTTGGTGTATCATCCAACACTACATAATCATTTTCTTTCTTCTCATGTTGCTGCAACTGATCTTTGTGCAACACTTTCTCATTGAATATGACATCCCCACCTCTCACAATTTTTTTATTTTCAAAATCCCAAAGCCTATAACCAAATTCATTAATGTCATATCCAACAAATATAAATTTCTTTGATTTTTCATCAATACTGGTTCTATCTTCAGAATCTACATGTGAAAATGCTTCACAACTGAAGGTCTTGAGAAAAGAATAACTCACCTTCTTACCTGTCCATGCTTCCTTTGAAATACCACAACCGAAAGGATTAGAGGGACCTCTATTGATTAAATAAAAAGTAGTGTTTACAACCTTTTCCCACATGTTTAAGGGAAATCTAGCATGCAATCCCATAGTTTGTGCATGCTCCATTATTGTTTTGTTCATGTGCTTAGACACTCCATTTTCTTGTGGAGTACTTGGAACTGTTTTCTGCCTACAAATACCATTAGAGGAACAATAATATTCAAAATATTTGTTGCAATACTCACTACCATTATCAGATCTGAGCCATTTTAACTTTTTATCTGTCTCATTCTCAACCAAGCTTCTCCATTTCTCAAAATTTTCAAATACATTAGATTTATACCTAAGGAAATAAATCCATACCTTCCTTGTTGCATCATGAATAAAAGTGACATAATAGTAAGAACCACCAAGAGAAGATACTTGAGTTGGTCCCCATACATCTGTATGCACAAGCTCCAATTTCTCATCTTTCTTTTGCTTCCCATCCTTGAGAAAACTAACTCTTTTTTTTTCCCCATGTGCACAACTTTCACATAAATCCATATTAACACAATTCAGACCTAGTAAAACATTCTTTGAATGAAGTGCTTTCATACCTTTTGCACTCATATTCCCAAGTCTATTATGCCATAGTGTTGATTCAAAATCCATAGCAACTGTCTGATTTTCTGCTTGCTAAACTGCAACAACTATTCTTGAACATTGATTTTTATCTGCAATAGCTAAAGTAGAAGGAATAGTATGACCTGTAAAAAAATATAAGGTTCCTACTTTCACACATTTTGCTACCACTTAAGCACCTTCTGTAACCTTCCAATTTTTATCACTAAATGTAACAACACAACCTTCATCATCTAGTTTCCTTGCTAATTTTTTTTTTTTTTTAAAAACTTTGGAATGTGCCTTAGCTCATGTAGTAGCCAATGATTCCCATTCTACAACTTAATCTTGATTCTTCCCTTTACAACAATTTGATAGGGTTCATTATCTCCCAAATAAACCATCCCAAAATCCCCTTGGACATAATCAGGAAAATAACTTATATGGGGTGTAACATGAAATGAAGCCCCTAAATCTAACACCCAAGAGTAATCAAAATTATCAAGAGAAAGAATCAAAGCATCCCCATCATCTTTATTACTTACCATATTTTCCTCTTTATTTCCTTCCTTTTTGTCTCCTTTATTTTTTTGAGACCAACAATCTTTCTTTAAATGACCTAGCTTGCCGCAGTACCAACAATCCCTCTTGTCTCTAGATTGGGACATTTTGTCCTTTGATTTTCCTCGTGACTTCCCATGACTTCTAGAATTGTTTCCTCTCATTTGTTTTGCCCCTATTTTCTATATTCAAAACACTGCCTAATGTGGATGTTCCACCTAAGCTTTTCCTTAGAGTTTCCTCACTCAAAATAACACCAACAACATCATCAAATTTCAATGTATTCAAACTAGAAATTGAATTCCTAGTAGCCATTACCAAGCTATTCCAACTTTCTAGCAAATAAAACAGAATCAAAAGAGCCCTAACTTCTTCATCAAAGTTTATATTTACAAAAGTTAATTGGCTGGTAACCATATTAAACTCATTTAAATGATCAACAACTAACCCACCTTCTACCATTTTCATATTAAATAAATGCTTCATAAGAAATACCTTATTCAAAGTGAAAGGATTTTCATATAAATTCGTTAGGGTTTCCATCAACTCTTGAGTTGTCTTTGCTATTGTAATATTAAATACCACTGATTGTGCCAAGCATAAATGAATGGCTCTCAGTGCCTTTCTATCTAGAAGATTCTAATCCTCATCACTCATTGTTGCTAGTTTCTTGGCTATTCCTTCCAACGGCCTCCATAAATCCTTCTGATAGAGATAATCCTCCATCTGCATCTTCCATAGTTGATAGTTCTTCCCATTGAATTTATCTACCTTTAATTTACCCTATCCACCATTGCTCCCACTTAACCGTGAGACTCCCACCCAACCATGAGACTTTCTTATGGATGACAATCAAACACAACCTGCTCTGATACCACTTGTTACTTGATCAATAAAATAGAAAATAAAACACAAAGAAAATTATAGTAGAAATAAGACAACAGAGAATTTAATGTGGTTCACCCAATCTGGGCTACATCCACAAAACCATAGCCATCCAATGATTTTATTATCTAGTGTAAAACATATTACAATCTCGCTAATAATTCCCTACTACAACCCCTATCTAGACTGCTTATAGCAAGCTTTTTAGAACCTTACAGTATTAGGGTTCTACAAAGCGAGGATACATGAAGAGTGTACAATATAGCATGATTAGTTGCCACATACCAACAAACTTGAGCAAAAGCACATACAATACAAGGACATTGAAAAATGATATTGTGATCATCTTATCGAGTTAAAAAAAGAGATCGATCAAGTTTAAAAGTTAGATTTTCTTGTATGGAAGATATTTACCAGATTCGCTAGAACATTAAACAAACTCTGTGACTTTGTAGAAAATAGAAGAACAATACCCACTATTATATCCTACTAGATAGTCACAAGCATAGTATATAAAGCCATTCTTTCTATGTAGAACATGGAAGCACAGACAGTTGAAATGCATCCATATATATATATATATAAAGAAACTTAAGCACTTTAGTTACAATCTAAGTCTCCATGCCCCCCTTCTAGCGCCAAATGTGAGCACATTTTTGAAAAAATCCTAAACCTCAACAAACATTAGCATGGGTTAGTTTAAACCAAGCAAATAAAATGCTCCTTTGACATATCTAAACATGGTGCATATGCAAACAAGGGAACAACATAATCAAAGTAAATAAATGTAAGCATATATATAAGCATGTTTATACCTATCCTATAGTGGAAATAGTGCTCCTTTGATGTGAAAAGGATTCCCTTTCTCACCTCCTTGATAATCTTTCAATGAACAAAATGTGATACAGTGCAAGATAAAATGTGCCTATAGTGAGAATACTCAGATTGTGGATGGATTGTGGAATAGAAGTGACTTGTATTTATAGGTTGCAGGTTTGGAAAATGGAGAGATGGGAGGAATGTGGGACTAAAGAAGAGCTAATGATATTGTGACACTTGTCACATGGCTAGTGGAGGAAGGTGGAGCACATTTTGGAGAATGTGCATGGTTAATGCATGTAGTTGAGGATTTAAGATATGTAAGAGAGATTAATGCACTTGTAAGAGGCATTAAATGAATATGGTTGAGATGTTTTGGAGGGAAATGGTTTGGGAAAGAAAGTCAAATAAGTGGAGTAAATGAAGGAATATTCCTTGGGAATATGCCTTGTGAGGGAACATATGATATTAATTAATTAAAGAAATTGATTTTCACTTGCAACTAGGGTAGTTGACCATGGGTTTGCTTTGACCAAGGTTGAGTCAAAAGCTAGAGAAATGAGGAATTAGTATTAGGAGTTAATTAATTTAGGATCAATTAACTTGGATGAAATTAGTTGATTTATGACATTTAATTTAAATTTTTGGGTTTATTTAAATCAAATGAGAGGATGTTAGAACATTAGGATTTTAATTAAATATATTGATTTATTTAATTAAAAGAGATGACATTGGTTAGTAGAAAGTGAATTAATCAAATAAACTTAGTTACTTGATTAATAGTAGAAATAATGTTAATTTGAGCGTCTATAGAAGGAGAGTATTATTTTATTGTTTTATAGTAAGTAATCAAGTGAATATTATAGAGGCCTTGATAAGTAAATGAGATATAAGATATTGGGAAGTACATTGGATTTTTACTTGGGTTATCATGGGGGTAATTTGAATTAATATTTTATTAAGTTAAAATCCTTTATCTTAGAGAATTTGGGATTAAGGCATTGATTTGAATGATAATAATTAGAGGAGAAGTATTTGGTTTCAAAATGTAAGAATAAAATTCAAGTGTAATTTACCAACCATGAAAGGGTTAGAAATCAAAAATATCTAAGTTACAATTTAACAATTAAATACATATAAATGGGGAGAAAACTTAATGTTAAATATAGAAATTTAAAACATAATGTAGTTCGTGGTATTTTTTTTGAAGATTGTAATTTTAGTGTTAATCTAATTTTTTTAAAGGTTAGGTATTTCAAATGATAAGGATTATTACTTTTCAAGTAGGGAGTTAATTTTAAGATGTAACTCTTTGCTGGAGACTTAGGGTATCATGACAATGATTCATAAATATTCTAATTTTTTTGATAGGATTTGTATAAGTTATGTATTATAGATTGACTACATCAAAATCCTTCTTATTAGAATTGAAATTTAGTCCCAATACATGAGAAAATTTTGAGTGTCTAATCTTGAAGGAATATAATTTAGTTAAATCATACCATTTCTATTTTTAGACCCAACCAAGTTAAATAAATGAAAGATAAAAGAAAAGGTATATGTATACAAATAATCATATAAAACCTAGTAAATATTCTCTTTGAGTTACCCCTAATGCATTGTAGAAAAATAAAGTTGAGGATCTTAAATTGGGGTAAAGTGTATCATCATCTAGAAAATCATTTTGGAAAACATGTGATTACATGAATAATGGCCTTATCCTATTAATATCATCAATTGAAATATGGCTATATAGTATGTACTCACTATCTAACACTATATTGAACCATAGGGATGTTATGCAGATCACCATAACTTTAAACAAGAAGTAGAAGCTTGAGCTAACAAATTTTAACAAGAACTATTCTTGTAGTCCTTGCCCACATTTTATCTTAATTACTAAGCTAATAATTTTGGCAATAGCTTCCTTGTTAGGAATTTATATAAAAAAATAGTTGTACCTTTTTTTTCCTTATGTAGAATGTTGGACATGACATTAAAATATATCATAAAATGATAAACGATTAATACTAGAAATCACACCTTGTTGTGCAATGGGTATTCCAAAGAGGTGTGGATGGTCAATTAGGAAAAAAATTGGTCTAATTTTTGTATACATTTGTGCGTTACATGAGGTAAAATAGTAGGCCATTTAGCAAATGATATTGTTTGTGCAAAAAAGGTCTCAATAGAAAAGTGATGACTTCAAATCAACAAGGATCCAAACACGACTTTTATAAATCAAGAAGATAATTAGGTTCCATCACCAATAAACTCATGTTATGTTTGCAATAGGGAGAGAGAGAGGGAGAGATAACGATAGAAAGAGGAAGAGATAGAGGGGGGAAGAGAGAGAGGGGGGCTAAGGAGACAAGGATAGAAATGGAGATGGAGATGTATATGGAGAAGGAGAGGGATATGGAGAGAAAGAGAGAGATTAAGAGAGAGGAGAGGGATAGATAGAGATGGAAGATATAAATATATAGAGAGAGGGGAGAGGGAGAGAATGAGAGAGGGAGAGATAGATAAAGATAGAGATAGGAAGTGATATATATAGAGAGGTAGAGAGAGGGATAAATATAGGGTAGATAGATGGCAATAATTAATTATTATTTGTAATTTCATAAAAGAAAACATAGATAGTAAAAATAAATTTCAAACTTTAATCTTAATTAAAAATTAAAATATAATAAATGAAATACAAAAAATAAATATCATTTTCTAAATGGTCTACTAATTGACCTGATGTAAAATGCAAAAAATAGACCATTTTTTTTTTTGAATTGACCTTCCACACATCTAAAATTTGGTCTATTCTTTGCATACATTTTTGTGTACTACATGATGTCAATTGGTGGGCCATTTAGAAAATGATATTTTTTATGCATCAAAGGTCTCAATGGAGAAGTGAAAAAATCAATTCAACAAGGATCTAAACACTACTTTTGTAAATCAAGAAGATAATTAGGTTCCATCATCAATAAACTCATGTTATGTTTGCAATAGGGAGAGAGAGGGAGAGATAAGGATAGAAAGAGGAAGGGATAGAAGGGGGAAGAGAGAGAGAGAGGGGGGCATAAGGAGATAAAGATAGAAATGGAGATGGAGATGGATGTAGATGGATATGGAGAAGGAAAGAGATATGTAGAGAAAGATAGAGAGAGATTAAGAGAGAGGGGAGAGGGATAGCTAGAAATGGAAGAGATAAATATATAGAGAAGGGGAGAGAGGGTGAGCATGAGAGAGGGAGAGAGAGATAAAGATAAAGATAAAGATAGGAAGTGATATAGAGAGAGAGGTAGAGAGTGATAAATATAGGGGTAGAGAGATGGAGATATAATTAATTATTATTTTTAATTTCATAAGAAAACATAGATAATAAAATAAATTTCAAACTTAAATCTTAATTAAAAATTAAAATATAATAAACAGAATGTAAAGTCCAAATATATGAAAATACAAATATTAATAAACAAATAATTATTTAAGAAAATAATAATAATAAAATTAAAAAGTAAAAATATTTTTTAAATAAATTAGAACTGAAATATTAATAAAATATGTGCCCAAAAAATGCAATTTATATATTAAAAAAATGTTAGCATTTGAAAGATAAACTCAATATTAACAAACAAAATATTATTATAAAGCTGAATGTAAATATAGGTAAATTCATAAACTATTTAAATTTTAAAAATAAAAATCATACTTCAAATATAATATTAAAAATTAAAATAAATTATAATTTTATATTAAAAAAGTCACAAGTAAAACAATTAAAATTAAAATGAAACCTATTAAAAAAAATAAAATTTCTATTCTGATTTTGTAATTTCCATCTTTTTTTATATCACATACTCTCTAATTTAAAATCAAAATATTAATAATAATTTTTTTTTAAACAACAACATAATAATGAAGATTATTTATGATATTCAAAATAATATAAAATTTTAAATTATAGATATAAGATTTGTAATATTTTTTAAATCAAAGATCAAATTTTAAAATTTATTGAAACCAAAAATAAATTATTCAATACTTTTTCTTTCAATAATCTAAATTATTCTACATAAATAAAAAGATTTGTCTTTAAAATTAATTTTAATATATTATTATATAATAAATAAAATAAAAATAAAAATAAATATATTTAATTATTTTTAATTAAGATTAAATTTTCAAATCAATCATTGATCAAAACCCCCCAAAAAAAACACCTTTGGCGAATTTAAATCATCGTATGCCCAAGGTAGTTCACTCACAACGGACGAGTTGATTATGACTGACGTCACATCAAGATGAATAAGATGATTGTACACAACTACTAGCAAATCCAGAGGAACGTATTGCAATTCTGCTTCTTCACCATTCGTCGAACTCCATATCGCTTTCTTCACTTGTCTCACAACCACGTATGTTTTTTTTCAAATTCCACCGCAGACCAACGAAAATGAAAACGCATGGAGCCACAACGCTGTAGAACACCACTATGAAAATAACTTTGACAGAGTAACCTAGTTGTTTTTCTTGTCCATTGAAGAGTTCTGTCCATCGGAAGTGACGCAGATCTATTATTTGAACCTGCAGATTAGTCTACAAAGGAAAAGTACTCCATTCTGTTTTAAACTCTTAAGTTATGAATGCAAAACTCTCAATGGCAGAGAACTAAAAAGGTATGAATACAACCATTCTGTAACTATACAGAATACACAATAAATTATTTTATATTATCTTAATACTCAGAATCTTCTACAATAGACACAGTGTTGGGATCTAGGAACATTGTCTTGATACTATTCATCACTTGTTCTGTGCCTTTATTTTTCTCTTCTCCATTCTATCTCCCAAAACTAAAACTCCACTTAAAAACAGCCTCTAATGCCAGCATAGTTATTCACTCCTACCTTTATTCATCAATTTAAAAATAGAAAGATGTTAAATTACTAAAAGTTAGACAGCAACAAATCTGTCTTACAACAAAGTTTTATTTGTAAAAACAAGGTCCTAAAAAGACTGAACCACAATAACTAACAGGACGGGGGAAGGAGAAAGTTACGGAAGATGCTCGACATTAGGAAGTGTTATTTGGAGGAGGAACAGGTGAAATTTCCCACGAATATTCATTAGAAAAATTCCACGCGTTTACAATGTGTGTCTCTGTTGAGGTTCCAGTAGAAGCCGATAGGCCAACCTTGACGTTTTCTGGGAGAAACTTCCGCAGATCTATATCATACCATAAGATTGGGGCTGGAGGTTTAGAAACACTAGTGCTATTAGGGTTATAGAAGAGAAACACTTGCAACCTCTTTGCACCCCCATCATAATCCACCCAGGCGTCCCATTGCCTTCCATTCTTGAGATTCTTATCACAAAGATTGGAGTTTGCAGTTAGGTTTGTCAGTGAAACATTTGCCTTGGACACAATACTGTTGACGTCAATCCCCACATGGTTGCCATCGGGATCCTAATAATTCTTGTAAGTGTAAAATTCCACAGCAACCATCTGATAGAATGATCCATTATTGGTTGTGTCGTTAAATAAGCCGAGACCTCCGCCATAAGAGCCCATTGGTGGCTCCAACTCGAAAGGCGCCAAGAAGAAAGTAAGTCCGTCTCCAGAATTGGTTTAAGGATTACTGCCCGGCACGATAACTAATTGGAAATAGGTGGAGAAATTTGCTAGAGCACGAGAGGAGTTGTCCCATAGAGGAACAGAATTATTATAAGCCGCCCAGCCGAAGCTGTTGGTTAACTCCCCTGATGCTTGATTTTTGGTGAGCTGTAGCTTGTCTCCTTGAGCGTAGGCATCATTTATGAATGCTATATCTCTGATAGGAGGGATCGAAAAGCTATGGTTTCCTGCATGTGATGAAAAAATGAGAGAAGCAACACAGCATAGGAAGAGGAGGCCAGGTAAAGGCTGAGAGAGCTTGGCCATCTGAATATCTGATTTGCCGGGTCTTACAAGATAATTTGTTAGTAGCCCCAAAGGTTCATTTGTATATCTGTTGTGCGGGGTCTTAGAGGGCGCGCAGAATTGGTCAAGGTGCTTGCGTGCGCCTGTTGATAATGAAGACTTCATTGTGGGAGAGCCGTTCCTTGTGTGCCTAGCACTCGTCATTTTCTTTAGACCACAAAAAGTCGTCACCGTAGATGTTCTAGAGTTAATACTATTTCGACTCTAGAGAGCTTATACATTTTATAAAATTTCAAATTTTGAGAACGTCAAATTTAGGATTATCCTTTCAACTAATTTGAGTTCTTTAAGAGTTTGTGTTTTTGGGTTGTCTTTGGTTATTTTATTTCAAATTGCACCTTCAGTGTAGGAAATCTGTTAACTTCTTCATTTATTGTGGGTTTTTCAACTAGTCCTTTTTATAGTTTTCAGTATCTTCAATCAAATAGTTCATATTTGTGTTGATGTTTTGGTGGTTCTACATAATGAAACCTCCAAGCAAGTGTAACTTGCAGTTTGTTTCAATTTATTTTCACAAGCTATGCACTCTAACTCTCCAATGGATGTGGTTTTACCCATCTTTGAGTTTCATAATGCATGCAAGTGGTTAAAGTATTTTATTTTTATAGGCTATTTTGTTGGGAAAACTCCCCAAAAAGCATGCTCTAGGACTAGGCAAGCATTGGACCCCACATGGGGTTTGACTTGACACTATTAAAACCTAACTAAATTTTCTTTCCTTTTTTCTTTGTTGCAGCTAGCCATGCTTTTTGGTAGTAGTTGTCATTAATGTCAACACTTGGTAAATTATTTTTGGTTGTTAACACTTGAGAAGATTGTTGTAGTGTTGGTTGACATTGGTTGTCACTATTGATAGCATTTTGTTTGGGCTATCATTGATGTATGATAATGTGTTGCTAAAGTTCATGGTTGGATGTCATGCCTTTTTTGATGAGAATGGAAGAAGTATTGTGTATGGTTGCTATCAATAGAGTTATTATCATGATGATATATTAAGATGAGGATTATAAGTATTGTTGATGGTGGAGAGATTTTGGTGATGGCCCATAACATGTTGTATGCACTCTCTCATTGCTCTTGAAGAAGTATGTATTGATGAAAGTTCATTTTGTCCTCCACAAGTGAATAAGAAGTTTATGTTTCAAAATGTTGCTATGAAGACTGTCTAGGGGAATGCTTTGCATTAATTTGTTATTGGAGATGTGGTCTTATGGTTTGGGATTCAATGTTTGTCTTATGTGGATGTTACATTCCTATATTTTCAAGCCACTGGTGTTGCTGGGGAGGTTTCTATTAATTGTAGAAGGTTGGTAGTATTGTTGGTTGTTTTGACTGGTTTGAAAAATGCTTCACATTTCTTCGTGTTGATTTCTCTACTCTTACAACTTGGTGAATATGTTCTCAACGTTTGTGTAGTGTCTTAGTTCAAATTTCACATATTGAAGTGGTCCAAAAGTTGATTTGTTAAAGTTCTATCTCATGGTTGTGTATTTTGTG
Organism: Sequoia sempervirens; assembly: GCA_007258455.2. Taxonomy (NCBI): domain Eukaryota; kingdom Viridiplantae; phylum Streptophyta; class Pinopsida; order Cupressales; family Cupressaceae; genus Sequoia; species Sequoia sempervirens. Next base: position 331,563,866 of record VDFB02000017.1, on the reverse strand, counting down.
TTACTGGAAAAAAACTATTATTTTTTTTGAGTTGCGACAGCTATTGATGGTATGAAAGTATAAAATAAGTGGCTGGAGGTGTTGTTGGATGTTCAAGGAATATCTCTTTATGATCCACACATCAGTGAGTGATCTCTTTTGTAGCTTCTTTGGGTTTGAGTTGGTCTTTTAGGTAATTTATGGATATTTGGCTAACAAGGCTTTTCATCTTTCTTGTGCTATGTATTTGAGGGTTTGTGCCAACATATGAAGTTATGTTAAGGTGGTTTTGGGTCCTAACCTACCTTGTTGAGGATTGCATTAAGTTAATTCAATTGAAAGTATGTTTCTGGGCTGACTGGTTATGTGCTTCACATTTCATCTACATGTTTCCATGTTGCCGACTTAGGTTGATGTGCACTAGTGTATAAAGTATTTTGGATCACTTTGAAAGATGCAATAAGAGTGTTTTTGGTCCTCTCTATCCCTTGGATAGGATTGCATTATGTTTTTGTGACCAACTTGTTGAAATCATTGTTTATTTTTCTTTTGGCCAACCTAATTGATGTTTTGAGGTCTTACGATGGATATAAATGTAAGAACATTCTAAATGCAAGAAATGAGCAAGAGTGGAAGAGTGAGTGTGTGAATGTAATTGGATATCTCACATAAGGAAGTGTGAAAGTATGTGAAATAAAGATCATATGCGCTTTAATGCCTCAATGAATAGAGTGAATTGTTGAAAAATATTGTAATTCTTTATAATATTTTGTATCCTACTTTGAGATAATGAATCTTATCAGGTCCTTGTATCTTTCCCGTAGAGTTGTAAGTGTTTTAGTTTTGCAAGTCCTTTGTATCTTTGCCTAAGGTAGTGCACCTTAGTTTGCAAGCCTTTTTGACAGTGAGCCTTTTTGTAAGTAGTGAGCTTCTATATTGTGAGTTAACTCTCACTATGGCTTTTCCCTCATTGGGTTTTCCATGTCAATCTGGTGTCATCTTGTGAATGTGCATTTTTTGTTTCATTTTCATTGTTGTTTATCTGGTTAAGGATAAAACTGCTATATCTTTCATTTCTATTGATTTTTCTAAAGGATTTGATTTGAAGTTTGATCTGTGTTGAAGAGGTTAAGTTCTGGAAAAGTTTAAATTTTTGTTGATACTGATTCACCCCCCTCTTAGTATCAAGTGTGCTCAACAATTAGAATCAGAGCCAAGTTCCTTTGAAGAAGCTTAACCGCTTGTGGTAAAGGTTCGGGGTGGCACATGATGGATCATACAAGGGTCCTAGTTTTGATGGGACTAATTACACTTTTTGGAAATTGAGAATGGAAGGCCATCTAAAATCTCTAGAGTTTGGTGTTTAGAAATTAGTCAAAGATGGTTATGTTTCTCTTGCTTCTCCTTCTACTAATCTAGCTAAGTTAAATTGTATGAGAATAACTCCAAGGCTAATAATGCTATCTTGTGTGGCTTGATAGATTCAAAACTCTTGAAGGTGATGAATTGCAACTCAGCTAAGGATGTATGGGAAAAACTTAGTAACATTTATGAAAGAGACACCAAAGTAAAGAAAGCTAAGATGCAAATTTACAATAGAAAATTTGAGACCTTGAGAATGACAAAGGATGAAGACATTGCAAGTTATATGCTCTAAGTGCATGAAGTAGTTTTTGGCATCACAGGTCTTAACTTGGTGTAGTAAAAGAAGATCAGATTATGAAGAAAGTTTGGAGATCTCTCCCTAAATCTTATAGTTATAAGGTATCTACTATTGAAGAATATAAGGAATTGGATAATTATTCAATAGATAAAATTTTTGGTGCTTTCACAACCTTTGAAAGAGAGAATTTGACAAAGATGTTCCAAAGAAGGAAACTACATTCAAAACAAGTAAAATGATAAAAGATGAATTTGTAGATTAGGATGATGACTTTGACGAGGTTGAAGCAAAATTTGTAAGAAGATTGAAGAAAGAAACAAATAAATAAAAAGGTAAGCTACCTTTCAAGTGTTTCAATTGTGGAAGGACTGGTCAATTTTCTTCTAAATGTCCCTAAAAAGAATTTGATGATGATAATAAAAGAGATAAAGTTAAAAAAAAAATTATTCCAAGGAAAGTAGTTGTTCCTAAGAAGATGAGGATAATGATTCAAATGATGAAACCCTATTCATGGACTTGAAAGACAAGAAGGGCAAGATGTAAAGTACTTTGCAAGCTGATATAAATAATGAAAGATCCATATGCGGATGTATGGACTGAATTTCATGAAAAGGAAGAAGAAAATTCTTGGGTGATTGATAGTGTTTGTTTTAACAATATAGCTGGTGACAAAAGAAGATCCATTATTCTTAAGAAGGTTAATGGTGGAGTTGTTAAATTTAGTGTTGATGAGTAAACAAAAATTTGTGGAAAAGGTGCTATGACAATTGATGGAAAGAGTAGAACTGAGGATTTTCTCTATGTCAAGAGTCTAAAGCATAATCTTCTCGGTTTTAGTTAAATGTGCAACAATGAATAAAATCTTACTTTTCATGCTAGTGGTTGTGAGATCAGGAAGATAGAGTCCAAAAGATTAGTTGTTGAAGGAACAAGGACTAATCCTAGTGTCTATTATCTAAAGGAGACTAATGGAAGAATCTACTTATTGGATTAATTAAGAGAATGTTGGCTATGAAAGAAAAGGATGGGACACATCAATTTTGAGAAGATGGTGAAGATTAGTTCATCTTATGCTATAAGAGACATGCCTAAAATAATTAAGCCTGCAAACACATTATGCAAAGAATGTCAAATGTGAAAGAAAACAAGGGTGAGCTTCAAGAGAAAGGAGTGCTTTGCTACAATGCCATTGGACTTGATCCATACTGACCTATGTAAACCTACAAGAACAAGGATTCAATTAGGTTGAAGGTATTTTATGTTGATTATTGATAATTACACTAGAATGTCTTGGGTTACATTTCTAAGAGATAAATCAAAATATTTTGATAAGTTTAAAATATTCAAAGAAAATTGATATTAAGATAAAATGCTTAAGGTTAGATAGAGGAGGTGAATTTGAGTGATGTTTTTTTTTTTTTTTGAGGATCATGACATTATGAGACATTTGTTTGCTCCTTGAACCCCTCAGTAGAATGGAGTAGTGGAAAGGAAGAATAGGATAGTCCAAGAGATGGCTAGGACTATGTTGAAAGAGGATGATCTCCCTAATATGTATTGGAAGGAAGATATTCATACTTTTTTCTACTTGCTTAACAAATTATAGTTGAGAGTCAATAGCACTAAGACCCTTTATGAGTTGTTGTATGGATGGCCTCCCATAGTTAAAGACTTCAATATTTTTGGTAGTAGATGCTACATCAAAAGAGATGGAGACCTTGGAAAGTTTGATTCAAGGTTTGATGAAGTAATATTCCTTGGTTACTCTACTAGGAGCAAGGTCTATAGATGTTATAACAAAATATTGAGAAAGATGATTAAATGCAAAAATATTAAGTTAGATGAAAATTGTATCAAATCTCATAAGAAAAAGAGTTTTGTGGATTTGATATACCTTGCTAGATTGAAGATGAAGAAGAAGAAGAAGAAGAGAAAGGAGAGAAGGAACTAGAACTAGTGAAGGCTCTTGAGACTCTACCAAAACATGTGTAAAGGAACCATTCATCATATCAGATCATTGGAGACAAGGATGAAGGTGTGTTGACCAAGAGAATACTTGTAAGAGAATGTGAGAAAGTAAATTTGTGTTTATTTTCAAAAATAGAGCCCAAAAACTTTACCAATGCTAGAAAAGATGATGGTTGGATAAAGACTATGGAAGAAGAACTAGATCAAATAGAGAAAAATTAGACTTGATATTTGGTTCCTAGACCTTTTGATAATAATATGATAGCAAAAAAGTGGGTGTTCCAGAACAAATTGAATGAAGACATCTGGTGAAGTTGTAAAGAAAAATTCTAGATTGGTATGTAAGGGATATTCTCAAGTTGAAAGCATTGATTTTGAGGAGACTTATTCTCTAGTAGCTAGAATTGAGGAAATAAGAATGTTTCTTGTCTTTGTTATTCACAAGAACTTCAAGGTCTATTATATGGACTCCTTCTTGAATGGTGATTTAGAGGAAGAGGTATATATTGAGAAAAAGATGGCTTCCAACTATCAAAAGATCTAGACATGGTGTGCAAACTCAAGAAATCTTTGTATGGTCTTAAACAAGATCTTAGAGCTTGGTATGCTTGGTTGGACAAGTATTTACTTCAACAAGGATTCAAGAAAGGTAACATAGATAGAAATCTTTACATTAAG
>VDFB02000017.1:331504121-331559478 GCA_007258455.2 Sequoia sempervirens | reverse complement strand
TCCCGTGATACATCATTCGGTCGCCTCCTCTTCCTCAGAGGAGAAGGAGAAGCTTATGCTAGCTGCTTCCCCTTCCCTAAAGGGAAAGGATAAGTCCAAGCCAGATCCTTCTCCTTCTCGTAAAGGAAAATAGAAGGTTTCCTTTCCCCAGACAACCTCATCCTCTCACCTTTCTTGGGAGGAGTACTAGATGAGTCAACATGGCTACTATCTACTAAGTTTGATGATACCTCCTTAGCGCAAACCAAAGCTCAGGATCTTAGATCTCCCTAATGAATACCCCAGACCATGGTATTAATTATACAACAAAAAGAAAGGTTCCCAAATGGAATTTGATCCACTGCCTCCTCCCATTCCTGCTCCTAAAGTAGTAAACAGGAAAAGGCCCACTATCGAGGCTCTTGGGATGACTCCCCCCACTGCTCCTCAACTTGTTCCTCCTGCTCCTATTCAGGAACTCATTCCTCTACTAAAGATGTTCATAGTGGACATTCCCATGGTTGAGCATGAGCCTTCTACTCCTTCGCAACCTTCAGCCTACAACTCAAAGAGTCATAAAAAATCCCTTGCGCGTGAGCATGAGCACCGACAATTTAAGGCTCTTCTAGCTGAGTAGGCCACCTCGAAAAGAAAGGGGGAAGAGACAACTACCCCTGCTTTAGGGCCTCCTACAATGTCTTCCTCTCCCCTTTCTTCTACTTCTCTCCAGTCTGGTTCTACATTACTTCTAGCTTCCGCTGTGACTATGAATGCACCTAACCCTAAGGGGGTACAAGTGTTCATCGCTCCTTCAGTGGAGTTGCCTTTGTTGATCTTTGTTCTGAATATCCAACCTTTCTTGAAGCCCATGGCTATGATTAATACCTCAGTTGTCTTTGTTACAGTTCTTTCCTCATCTTCCTCTATACCTCTAGCCTCATTTGTGGGGATTTCATCTCCTCCAACGAAGCAAAAGGTGGGGTGTGGTCCTTCTAACAGTGAAGGACGTAAGAGGATCCCACCTTCTTAACAAGGTGGTTTCGTGCTGACTTGTTTTGACCTAGTGATGGAACCAGTCCTAGATTCCCCTGAGTTAATCACTACTCCTAAGTCATTCAATGAGCCAAGCAGTGAATCTCAGGCATAGCCTATCCCGTCCACTGAAGTTAGAAATGACGCTCCTATAGGGCACATGTTTAACTTTGTGGATGAAGTTCTGGCTTTGTTAGTGATCTTTGCGAAATCGCCAACCTTAGCTCCACAAGATCTTGGTCAAGAAGACCTTGCAGGGGTTTCTTCCTTGGCCCTTGTTGCGGGAGGGTCAGAAACTCCTCCTATTAACTTCCCACCACTACAGGCTCATCCTCCTTCCCCCTACAATAACCTAGAGTGGGAAGCGGATGACCTCTTGGTCGATCAATGTTAGGAGGAGGCCTCTTCTTGATCTTGTGTGTGTCTATTTTGTGATGTGTTCCCCTGTGACCATGCTATGTGTGCCTGGATGACCCTCATCACCCCTGTTGGTGCTTGGATACAAGCATGGTTTTTGTGTAGTAAATATTCCTCTATTTGTATCATCATTCTTCCATGTTTGTGCTTGATTTTTGATAAATTGGGGATGATGCAAAGTGTTGGGGGAATTTAGGCTTCCCTTCCATGTTGACCCAATTTTTAATTTTTACTTTGTTTTTCATGCATTCTTCCTAATTTGGTTGGGGATTGATGGTCTTTCACCTTGCACCGCGATTACCTATTATTTATATGAGCATGGGCATATATGACCCCACTAAACTAGATCCCCCTGTTCCCTTTGTTTGTGTTGTCTTCTCTTTTTTGCTTTCTCTTTATCTTTCTCTCTTCTTTGCTTGATTTTTCCCTCCCATGTGTGACAACACCTTCCTTCAATATTTCAATTTTTAGAAAATTCATTCGTTGTCAATGAATCTTTTCTTGAAAATATTCACAAATATTTCTTCAGAATCACATTCTCAACTTGGAGCCCTAACGAAATATGTTTCCTTCATCATGGGTTCATAAAGAAAGGACTTGAAACATTCCTTTGAAGTGGGAACAACTTTGACCTTCCCTTCACGTGGGGGCATATTCTTCCTTTCAAATTCCTTGATGAAGTGAACATCTTTCAAAAGGATCCCTTGAGGATGGATCGATTCAAGAAAGAAAATATTTGCTTTCGAATTGTGCATCCCTTGAGTGGACCCCTTCTTCATGACGGGTTCCCAAGTGACCCCTTTGAAATTCTTCCAAATTGATGATGGTCTATGCAACTGTCCACTTACTTGCCTCTATGGCCACTTCCTAACTCTGTGGATTCGACTTTCCTAGGTTTCCTCCATGTGAGAGATATTTGAGGATACCTCCTTGTGGGTCTAAGAACCTATAGGGTGCTTCCTTTGAGCTTCCTCCATGCGATAGATCTTGGGGATGGCTCACCTATAGGTTTGCGAGCTTTTAGGGCACTTTCTTGGGTTTCCTCCATGCAAGAGATCTTGGGGGATACCTTCCCTATAGGTTTGTGAGTCTATAGGATGCTTCCTTGGGTTTCCTTCATGTGAGAGATCTTGAAGGACACCTTCCCTATAGGTCTACGGGTCTATAAGGAGCTTCCTTGGGTATTCTTCATGTGAGAGATCTTGGAGAATACCTTCCCTAGAGGTTTGCGGGTCTGTAGGACACTTTCCTAGCATCCTCCATATAAGAGATCTTGGGGGACACTTCTCGGGTATCCTCCACGTGAGAGTTCTTGGGGGACACCTTCCTTGCATTTTTATGGGCTTGTAAGGTGATTACTTCACAGGGATTCCTTCATGCAAGAGATCTTGGGGGTTGCCTCCTTGCAGGTCCATAGGACTATAAGGTGCTTTCTTTCTTCAACTTCATAGTTATGAGAAGCTATGAAGTCCTTCACTTTCCCTGCACCTACAGGTTTGTCAGATCATGGTCTACTTCCTTGATGGTTCAAGTATACATTTCTAACCTTATTCATTCTTCAATCTACTTTAGTGAATCACTCATCAGTATTCGTGCTCGCTAAAGTGGGGGGAAAATGTATAAGAGTGAATTTGCACCCCTTATGCAAATTCCCCTTTTCCCCTTCTCCACTTTAGAAAACCAAGTTCAGAGGCTTAATTACACCTAAGCCCACTGCTTTCATTCCACTTGGTGCCTTTTTTGAGCGTCAGTGGGGGAATTTTTGTCAGGGACACCCACACAGTTCGCAAACATCCACATGACACACTTACATCCCTAGCAGATTCCTATGACAAAACTTGTAGAGGTGTTACACTTCTCATTGGCAGTTGATTGGTAATGCTCTCTTCGGCTGACTGACATGAATATGGTCATTTTTTCCTTCTCCCCTTCAAATTCAATCCTTCAACAAGAATTTCATCTTATACAATCTCTTCACAAGCTTCTACACACTCTTTTGCATCCACTTCAAGCATCCTAGCAACACTTTTGAACTCCATTGCAACAACAACTTCACTCCACCACTTCAATAGAGAAATTTTGGGACAAACCATTGTAGAAGAGGCTCAATTACTCTCATTCACTCCCACATTATCCTTGAGTGCTTTTGGTGGAGGTGGTAAGCTTTCCTCTCCTCTCCTCTACTACTTGTTTGAGTAAGCACATTTACTATTTGGTAGTGTTTTAGTGTCCATCAGAGTACTTTATTTATCATACTTTCTTTCTTGGCTATTTGTGGAGGCGGAAACACCTAAACGGGGGTCTGACTAAGACATGCCCCTATATAGCCACCCAAATTTTTTCATCCTCTTTGTGTGTAGTGAACATGCTTTTGGGAGCTAGCTGGTGAACAAATTCCTTTGTGAGATCATTCTTGCCACCCTAACTCTTGTATTTTTACTTTATCACATTAGATAATATTTTATCTATTTAATATTGTTGTTTTGGCCCTTTAGTGGTAGTTAGTTGGGTCGTTAGCTTGTTTTCCTAGGTTTGAACTTGTCTCTTTAGTTGTTCGGTCGTATAGACGCCAGTACACTTGAGAGATGCCAACACACCGCGCTATCATCCCAAGATCATGCTTTCGTCCTTCAACAAAGAGCTTCCTAAGGTGTAGTGTTGAACCTGAAAATTGGCTCGCCTAGCCCCATCTTGTATTTTAGGTCTATAAGGTGATTGAAGGACTTCATTGTCCTCATCATTCTCATCCAACATTTACTAACACCACATTAATCTGAGGTAAGTTAGGGCAGTCTTCCACATCTTAGCCCTCCATGACTAGGGGCCTTGCACATGGTGGTCCCCCTCTCTTACAATATATACACATACATGTATTTTTTGTTTGATAGCACCATGTTCATAAGCAACCTATTCATAAGTTTTCATAGGTTCATGTACCTATGTACTCTCATGGGTGTGTTCCTTCATGGGTATGGCCTATTGTAAAAATACATATGCATACGTATACATACACTCCATGTGTCTTCCCCTCATCAATTAAAGCATAGTAATACAAAGAAGAACTCATAAGATCCATATAGATAAACATCATCCAAGCATTCATTCAACAGTAATCAAGACCCTTACTAATGCAAACACATCATACTAAGGATGAATTACCAATTACCAACATAATAACTTGACTCAACCATTCTACTATGAGTGTGTGTATAAGCTCAGTTAGGTGACGTTACTAGTTACCTGACCAAGTTCTTCTCTTGAGTGATACCTACCCTCCACCTGTAGGATTGAATGTGTACTTGCATCCAACTAACACATTCCCATAGTAGTTAGTTTTTCAACAAAATATGTTTTCACAGAATATTTCTCCATAGTTAGAATATCCAATTCAATAACCATCCATTTCACATATATGCATTCCATCACATAACATTAAATGAAATAGATTCATTCATAATTCATTCATAACAAAGTACAAGAACATATATTCTCAAATAGAATTCTAATTACATTCAATCATGCAACAATTTACCCTAACATAGTATTAGTAATAGGTAAATATACACAATTAGGGTGTAACATACTCCCCCCTTGTGAATTATTGTCCTTGATGATTTTTATGTAGCAACATAAACTAATAAATCTAATAACATGTATTTTTTTCAAGCACTTTCAAATTCATTTAAAACATGTGGAAACTTTTGTTGTATCTCAGCATAGTCTTCCCAAGTGGCAGATTCTTCCACATACTGGTCCCACTGGACTTTGCACTATAGAACTTCCTTGTTACACAAGCGAAGCTTACACGTTATGAGCACCTTTGATGGGATTGAGTGTTACCACTCTGAGGTCCTGTACCTATAAAGAATTCCAATAAATCACACGATTATCACCTATTATATACTTCTTTAGGTATGACACATGAAAGACGTTATGCATCCTAGCAAGAGCTGGTGGCATTGCAATTGGTAAGCTACCAGATTGACTTCCTCAAGAATTAATGCATATGTTTCTAGATTGTAACTATGTAAAATATTTTTTTCATCAATGTTTCAGATCATACTCCATGATCCATCATCAAGATGCTGAGCCAAGAGAATAGCTAATTTGGAAAACTTCCCAAATTTGATGGAACTCTCTTAGCATCAACATAAATTTTCTATCTATTGTTAGCTTCAACCAATCTTTGCTTAACAATCCTCACTTGCTCTTTTATTTCATCGAACATCTCTACCCAAGACTCACCCTATCCTCAAGTTTATCCCAACTTATAGGAATTTGACACTTTCAACCATATAATTCTTCGAAAGGAGCCATCTTTATTGTGGAATGATAGGAATTGTTGAAAGTAATTCCACTAAAGGCAAGTAGTCTTCCCACATGTATTATTGATCCATGCAACACATTCTAAGTAGCTATTCCAATACTTGATTCACCCCTTTCGATTTTCCATCCATTTCTGGATGATATGCTAAGCTAATATTTAGTTGAGTCCCAAGTGAAAAAAATAAGGTTTGCCAAAACCTTGAAGTGACTTGCACATCCCTATCTGAGATAATCTTCTCAGGAATTCCATGTAGCCTAAACACCTCTTGCGAAAATTTCCTTGCTATGACAAGAGCTCCATTAGTTATATTCCCGGGTATGAAATGTGCTACCTTAGTAAGCTTATCCACAACCACAAGAATGGCATTGTGCTTATTCCTTGATATAGGCAATCCTTGCACAAAGTCCATACTTATGACTTGCCACTTTCTTTCTGGTATGTCATGTGGGTATAACAAGCCTGTAGGATGATGATGCTCCACTTTCACCCTTTGACATTCAAGATGTTGAGATGATGAATTGCACAGCCCCTGAAGCTTTGGAATCTTCAATGCAGGACTTTAGCCATGAAAGATAATCAAACACAAAGAGAAGTGTTGCAACAATGGAATGCTGATTGAAGATTCTATTGATATGATATCTGATTGATATCTTGCTATCTTGATATATTACAAATGAACAAGATGCCTGATTATATAGGCAAGAATGAAAACCTAATATGCATGAGATGTTGCCATGTGTCAAGATCTAACAACATGTGACAACATGTGAACCCTAATGGTGATGATCATTAAATGAGGAGATAAGTTCTAGAAGGAATCTTATCCCACAAACTAGGAAAGGGAATATTATCCCATTTATTAAATGATTTATCTAATAATGCAACCTAGGACTTAATGATTAAATGCAAGACCTAAGTTAACTTATGCTAGTGTAATAATTAATTAATTAATTACACCAACACAAGACACCTAGCCACAAATCTAGCAACATCTCCTTTCATTATTAACTCTTCAGAGTCAGGTATATATATTCTCCCCTTATACCTAAGTATACCATGATTAGGTTCAAAATGAAAACCTTCATACCATGCATCATGTGGATTGCTAGTGTGTGCTTGCTTAACTTGCATATGAATTTACTAGTACTCATCCTCTTTGCATTTCTGCATTACCTGACCTTTAAAGTCGGTTTGAATTATCACTATTGAAGCAATATGATGTCTTCAACTCAAGGCATCATCAACCTAATTTTTTTTCCCTTTAATATAACTGATATTAAAGTCATAATTCGATATTAACTCTAACCATCTTCTCTATCTAGCATTTATATTAGGTTGAGTGAATAGATATTTCAACCCATGATGATCAATTTTCATCTCAAAGGGTTTCCCTAACAAGTAATGCCTCCACATTTTCAATGAGTGAACCATGGCTACTAACTCTAAATCACACGATGCATAATTTTGCTCATAAGGTTTCAGTTTTCTTGATTCATAAGCAATTACTTGCCCTTTTTGCATTAAACCACCTCCTAAGCCCTCTCCTGATGCATCAATGATAAAAGTAAAGTTACCTTCAGGGTCTAGTATTTTCAAAATTGGTGCAGTAGTCAATTTATCTTTGAGTAGGTCAAAGGCTACTTGGAACTTCTTTGTCCACTCAAACGTCTTCCCTTTCTTCTGCCAAGAAGTAATCAAAAAGGATATCTTGGAGAAGTTTGCAACAAAATTTCTATAGTATCCTACCAAACCCATAAAAATCCTTACCTCAGATACATTTTTGGGCACTGGCCATTCTAGCACCACCTTGATCTTAGTTGGATCTACTGAGATTCCATTTATTGAGACCACATGTCCAAGATAATGTACTCTTTTCTGAAAGAAGGTACACTTAGAGATTTTTCCATACAACTTATGTTCCCTAAGTTATTGTAGAACCATCTCTAAATACCTACAATGTTCCTTCTCATTTCTTGAGTAAATCAAAATATCATCTAGGAAAACCAAGACAAACTTATCTAGGTAATCCCTAAATACATTTTTCATAAGGTTCATAAATGCTGTAGGTGTATTTGTTAATCTAAAGGGTAGAACTATAAACTCATAGTGTCCATATCTAGTTCTGAATGTAGTCTTAAAGATGTCCTCATCCTTAATTCTCAATTGGTGGTATCTAGATCTCAGATCAATCTTCAAAAATATAGCAACTCCCCTCATTTGATCAAATAGTCATCAATGTGTGGTAATACATACTTGTTCTTTACTATAACTTTGTTAAGCATGCAGTAATCTATGCACAAATGCAAAGTACCATCCTTCTTTTTCACAAAGATTATTGGTGCTCCCCAAGGTGATACACTTGGTCTTATCAACTCCTTAGACAATAACTCATCCAATTGTTCTTTAAGCTCCATTAGCTCAATTGTCGTCATTCTATAAGGTACCTTGGAAACAAGTTTAGATCCTAGAACTATTTCTATAGAGAAGTCAATTATCATTTTCAGTGGTAACCCAGGTAGTTCATCTAGAAACACATCTAGAAACTTTCTCAATATAGGAACCTCCCCACATCCGACATTCTCATTTCTTCCATTTCACCATCTTCCATCTATTGGAAGTTCTACGATCCAAAGTTATCAAGATTCTCTTGAGAATTAGATCCCTTATAATCTTCAAGCTTTTCCATCTTGACTACAAAAAGTTTGCATCCTTTCTTCTTATCCCTTAACAATTGCATTGTAGAGACTTCAAAAATCTTGACCTCCCTAGGTATCCTTTGTAACATCACTTGGTTACCAAGATCATCTAAGCAGTCTATTGTTTTAGCATGACAATCTACCTTGGCTCTATGTCTCCATAACCAATTCATACTTAGGATAACATCATAGGATCCTAAAGGTGTGACATATAGGTTCACCTCTATAGAAAAACAAGGTAGCTCTATCCTAGCTTCAAACAAATATTGTTCCACCATTGCTCTTGTCTAGTTTGCATATTCTAGAACCCAAGACTTTGCCATGTAACCAACTTTTCTAGATATTTTCTTAGCTACTTTAGGTAGATAAAATTTTTAGTTGCACCAGTATCTATAAGTATAGAAATGGGTAAGCCAAACAAAATACCTGGAGTCTCTATTGGAGGCACTTGATACTCTACCTGGTGATCATCTGTGCAACAACATGAATCTTTTGTTGGAACATTGCTTGCTGGGTAGGAAATGGATTACCATAAGATCACTTGACTCGAAAGAACTATTGGGACATTGATTAGCATAGTGGTCTCCTCCATATGTAAACCATATAGTAACCGATCCTTTCTTCCTTGCGGGTTCTCTAGATTTACTAGCATTTCCACCAGCATTATTGTTATTCCCACCACTGGAACCATTCCTCTTACGTTCCCTTCTCAATTCTTTTCCACTATTACAAGATCCTTTTCCCCTTGCTTCGACACATTTTTCACATCTTCCACCTTCTTTGGAGTTGGTTTGTCATGAGCTCATGCAATCTTCTTATGGTTTCTATTTTCCTGGAAAATGGAGATAGCTTTGACCTTCTACTCTTGTTTAACTGCTTTCTCATAAACAAGATCCATAGTAGTTGGACCATGAACATCTACCTCTCCTTTGATCTGACTATTAAGTACCATGATGAACTTTCTTATGCAAAAGTGTTCATCCTTCTGGTACATAGGAATATAACGTAGTAGATGAGTAAACTTCTCCCAATACTCATTAACCGTCATTTCACCTTGTCGTAGATTCTTAAAATCTATGAGTTTCTAGTCAAAATAGAGTTGGGGTAACCATCTTTTATAGAAAATTTCAACAAATTCATTTCATGTTAGTTTTAGTGAGCTAAGGTCTACTTCCATATTTTTATTCATCCACAAGTTAGAGCCTTCTCCTGCTGAATGGTGTGCTCCCCAAGCGGCTTTGGTGACCTCAAAATAAGTTTGAATTTCAAGTAATGACTTAGAAATGTGTTACTTTATTTTTTATTTAAAGACTATGGATGGTGAAAGAATGCCTTGATAATCAAAATTTCCCTATGTATACATTTTCGCTTGAAAAAAATAAATTATTTTGAGCTTTGATGGAAATTGCACCAATTTAAAATAGACCTAACCCTAAACTAACCCAATATACACATATTTACAACACATAATGCTAATTGTTACAAACACCCCATATGAACTAAATAACCTTGCATTTAATTATATAAACTTTTACTCCAATAAGGTAAAGCATTACTCTTTTTTAACCTTGCACCATCCACAATTTACACTGAATCAAGCCTTTGATTTACCTGATTAGTGTAATTATTTAGCATTTTCAAGATTTTTAATTGTTCATAGAGATTTCAAGAAATTTCTTATAGTTTAGGAAGGTTTTAACAATCCTGACTATCTGATTCCCGAGAAAACACATAATTAATAACAATCACGCCTTTATTGTAAGTTTTTATTGCATGCCTTTTATTTTCTAGTTAATACTTTTGTTGCGGGAAAATCATTTGTTACCAGCTATCCATCCGGATCAGGAATTAGTAAAGGAATTTTGTGTACGATTCAATATCACTTTTAATCCCCAAATTTTAACAAAGGCTATTTGATTTAAATTTCAGGTCCGAGCTTAGTTACTTCTTTCTTCACCACCTACAGGAAATTAGGCTACGTAAGAAACACTTTGTCGTGCCTATACTTCACTATTTGAGACCTTACTTTACTGAATGTGGAACATGCTAAGGTGAAATCCCCAATCTCTTAAGACCTAAAATTCCTGAAAAACATAATTCTCAACTTAATTATTTCAAACACCCCCATAAGTGAATTTATCACAACACTAGGTTTTTTCAACCTTGTTGATTCAGTATGACACAAGCTATGCCATGCTAATGATGGTCCCCATGCCTTTTCAAATGTAATGGGGTCTGTTGTGGGACTACTCAACAAGACAATTTTAGGTAAAAGGGTTTTGATTGAAATCTTTCCAACTAAAAGTGTTTCACCTAAAACTTTACATATAAATTGAAGCTCATTTCAATCATTTAATTGAAAAATATCTATTTGATGGTTTCAAGCGAAAGGGTTTCATTAGAAACTACATGGGCCATTTGATTTCAAGCGAAACTATTTCACTCAAAACAATGTACAAGGTGAAACAATTTCATTTGAAACTATTTTTTTGGTCAAAAGTGTGACTCAAATATATACTTTTAACCTTCTCTCTTTGAGAACTAGATCACAATAACAAAAGGATTATGAAATGATATGAAACTCTAATACCATATTGGAAAAGATAAGTTGATTGATATAAATACCAAACTTCACAAATTTATTTATAACATTGGGATTACATATTGTATAAACCATACACTAATTTGAAATATTATTTGCAATGGTAAAGAAAAGCAGTAAGAGAATAAAATTCAAATATTTTGATTTTACCTCCTTGTTTAATTTCTTGTTTATAGAAATTTTCCTCTATATCTCTCCCTCTTTATTACCATATAAGTAAGAGAATCATCAGACATCCCTATAACACTGATATATTTTTCCAACTCATGTAAATTACAAATTATAACCCTTTTGGTACAATTTATTTTTAACAACTAATATCCTAGGCAATATTTTAGAAAGACTATGTTTGAAATTATTTTTGTGGGACTATGTTTATGTATTTTTCACATTATCAAAATGTAGCAACTAGGTGTGTTGGTGTGTAGGAAGTTGAGTCCACTTTTTGGCCATTTAGTGGAAGTGTTTTCCTTGATTTTTAGAATTTGACACATTTGACCTTAAAATTTGAAGCACTTAGAGATGAAATCTTAAAAAAAGTCACTAATCATAAAATGTAGTACTCAGAGTCTAGTTTCTAAATATGTAATTTATTTCAATACCCAGATGATACAAATTAATTTCCAATAGGCATTTCTATAAACCACTATTTAAAAGTCACTTTTTTTTACCACACCATGCACGTGTACATCATCCATATTTTGACCTAAATAATCATATTTTTCTAAATCCTTTTGGGAAAAGATTTACATAACTCACTGAAGCACACTTTCCACATTTTATTGTATTTTTTTTTTGAATAATTTTTTTTGTTAATTTTTTTATTGGCCATATTTGGTGTTTTGAAAAATCATCATGTACGCCATGCATAAGATGACCAAAGCTTAGCACTTTTTGATTTTTTTTAAATTAGAAGTAATTTTCTAAAGTATGCTTTCATACAATTTGTTTTTCAAGAAATTTTGTTAATAAAAAGTTATTAAAATACTAAAAACCCTGATAATTCAAGTTTGTGGACCTATTTCATCATAAATTAATTAAAAAATAGAAAAAATAATCCAATTGTAAAAAAAATATACATATTTAGAATCTACACTGTCTCATCTATAATGGGTTTTAATTTCGTTAAAAAATTCTACAAAAAATGTCTTCAAACATATGCCCATAGTCACTATTTTCTTGTGACATTTTCAAGAACTTCAACTTGCAGGTCAAACTAGTTCCAAAGCTTAGGTTTGGGTCCCCAAGCCTTTTCTTGAATCGAAAAACAAAGCAAAAACCCAACCAAAAATTAAAATTTTAAAAAACGGGATCCCGTTCTAAAACGAGATCTCATTTCATAAAAATTATTTTTTTATTTTTTTAGAAATGGGATCCCACTTTTTAAAAAATAGGATCCCATTTTTAAAAAAAGCGTGATCCTATTTTAGAATGGGATCTCATTTTTGGCTCAAGGACCTGACCCAAAAACGGGTTCTCGTTTATTAAAAAATGAGATCTCATTTTATTGAAGCTGATTTCAGGTTTTTTGCTAAGGCAAAAACTTCCATATTTCGTGGACTCATCTTCTTGCATTTACCCAACTAATAGTTTTGATTTTACCAAATGACATTACAATATCTATTTGTAGAGGTCTCTTAATGTCACTGAATTTTAATGAAGTAAAGAGAAAATAAGTAGTTCAATTACACTCCTAAATTAATTAGGTAAATATGTTGAAATGAAATCAATGCATTAAATCCATCAACTTATATGATGGGAGAGGACCACAAATAATTATTTATCTTGAACTAATATAAGATTTGTAATTTATTTTGATGGAATCATCATAAAATTGACACATCCATCAATATAAACTAAATAGAAGTGATTATAGATCAATAACTAATATGGAAGATAATACATATCCTATGGAAAGCTTACATATTTTAAGAGAACTTGACTTAAACAAAAAACATCAACAATATAATTTTTTTTATCAACCATTCCACTATTTCTTTATTAAACCCATAATTACATTTCTAGTCGGATAACCAATTCACCAAAAAATTAGATAAAGGTAAGGTAATTATGAGAAAAAAGTTTGAGAGTTTTAATTTTTAAACATGTGTACTCTACACATGAGAGTTGAACTTGAAACTTACCAAGTTAACCTCATTTATTGAAATGCGTGATCCCATTTGCAATTTTATGAATGCCATAAGCTAGTACTATTTTAACTTAGTTTAAAAAAAGAATCCAAAAGAATTGGGGATCATAATTTACTTATACCAAATTTACCAATTTGTTATGTTGGGTTGTTTTTCCTTTGTTATTAGCTTTGTATGGGATCAGGGCCCTTCCCTACTTTTCTAATAAAAAAACATTACTCTGAGTAAGCGAGTAGATAGTAGTTTTGCTTATCTTGCAAAACTAGGTACTTAGAAAAGTATGTGGTAAATAATAAAGTTAAGTGAGTACATTAAAAAATAAATCAAATACAAGGAACATATCAAAAAAATTATCACTAAATAGCCATTTAATCATGCACCCAATATATAGAACAACTGGTATACAAAGACAACTAGATTCAAACCCAAATCAATGTTACACCACATCAATTGACATCAATTGGCATGTTATTTGTAACTAAAAGAAAGAAATGACATGGAATGAGAAGAAACAAACTAAACACCAAAAGAAACTCAATGCAAAGCTAGCCTAAGTAGGATTATGAAAGGCTTGAAACAAGATATAAAGACTTGTTTACTTCAAAATAATCGACAATGTTTCAATGATGGTGATAGAGATTCTAGTAATTAAAAAAGGTCTTAAATATGAGATATCTTTTACGATTACATGTCTTATTGAGGTTAATTCCAAAATTGTGAGACAAATGTGATTCAATACTTGATTTACCCACATAGATGCTTTGTGTTCTATCATATGACTTATGAAATAAAAATTTTCTATGCTTTTCTTCAATTTTGTGATAGTTTATATATTTCAACATAATATTTTAAAGAAGTATTTGCTCCCTAATTTGAATAATATATTAGTCTAGGTCCCAAAAAATAAAGGAAACAATCTATATAATAGTTAGGGATATTCAAACTATTGTTCCATAAATCAAATGAATAAACATGTATTTGGGTTTCATCAAGGAGTAAAAATGGCTTGTTGGATTGTATATGTTTGAAAATTTTCCCAGATGACATTATGAAGTTAACTCCACTTAAAGAGTTGCACACTAGAAATTGTTTTGAATTAATGGTATTGCTCGATAACATGGATGGATTATCTTCATTTCAAATATTATATTTAAGTAATGCACATTGAAATTAAAGAGAGCTTATATTTTCAAAACCACATTTAGTTTGAACATGCATCAATAAAGTGATAGTGGTAATCTACAAACTAAAAATAACATAAGTCAACCCAAAGCATGGAATTAAAAAGAGACAAACACCAAACACAAGAACTAAATAATTAATATTTTTCTCTTGGAAACTCATAGAATAGTGAATTCCATGGCTCCTCCAAAATAAAAGTTTCTTAAGAAGAATTCATTATGTGAATTATCTTGACAAGTGTGTCGAGATCAAGTTCTGACAATACGATAGAGGGGTTAAATGCTTGGAAAAAGTAGAGTAACTCTAATTTTTGAATGAAACACCCTTGGAAAGTTGTTAGAGAAGTATGTATGGTGGCTTACAGATCCACAAACCCAAAAATATTAATCATGAAAGATGTTTCATTGAATTCATAGATATGCAAACAAGTGAATAGACCAACTTCAAAAATTTAGTGGAAATTGACTTGGTAGTGTGTGTTCATTTCCATATGATTGGATAGGCAACCAGTTGGCCACATTGGGACAAGTGATTGGTTGCAATACATCATCAAAAATAGTCTACAATATAGGTAAAGCATTAGTCATCAAAGAATTTGGAGTTATCATGTATTCCCTGAGAATTTGATCCCACAATTAGAGCCAACAATTATCACAACTATTGAAATTTGGGATAACACTACCAATTGTACTCCCATTAGGAAATTAGAGGTAAATCAAGGAGATGGATGATTAAAAATTTTCCAAAGAGGATGCTAATTCTATAGCCTAATGGACAAGGCTTGGTGGACCCATTCAAAGAACAATTTGTAGACAAATACACATAGGAAATTATGCATAGTGGGCATTCAAGATGTCACAACAATGGTTTGTTGTTCTCACAACCATCTCAAAAGATAATGTTTTAATTTTTATGATAATAGAATCTTATAGGGGGTTACCATACCAACCATCATGCCTCTTTCTTAAATTCCTATATACCCTATGAATTGTTTTCACTTAGACACAAAACATCTAGAAATATATATCCTTGATATATGTGAAAACTTGCACACATATTCTATTATGTAAATGTAAATAATTTTATTTAAGTTAAAAAAAATTATATTTATTTCATAGGATTTTTTCATCCCTAACAACAAATATTTTATGTTTTGGTTTGTGAATAATTTTAATTATATTTAAATTTTAATCTTTTATTAGAAGTCTAATATCATTAGAAGTTTGTTTGTCAAGAAAAAATTCAACTACTTCATTCTTGACATATACTATTTTTATCTCACAATTAACTTAATTGTTACTAGTTGTTGATAGCCAACCTTTAATATATGGGAAATAATTAAAATTATGTATAACGAAATAATTATCTCTCTTAAGTTACTCCTATAAATCCAATCAACTAAAAAAATACTCTAGATACTATAAATTTTGATGTATGGGTGAGGATCTTAAATAGTAAAAATTTAAAGGATCTCATCAATAGTAAACCTATAAAAATGATTAGTGTAGCCTAATCTAATTTGATATCATATTGAAAATTAGGATCTTAAGCTACTAATCATCATAGACAAAACATAACATAAATAAAATGAGCATACCATATATACAAATTTAACATATTACATAATATATACACAATGAAAACCCTCCTAGGTAGAAAAATCCCATAAAACATCATTTTATAATAAAATAGTTACATGTTTGTTTATAAAGTTATAGATAGAACTTCGGGATATCACTTCTCCCACTTCTATGAGGCCAATAATAGATCCTATGCATAGTGAGAAAATTCACTATAAACCTTCAAATTCCACATTACTCTCAATTAAAGAGAACATCCTAAAATATAGGAAATAGGACATGACAAAATACTTGAAGGGGTATTAGTCACACCTATTCAAAACACTATTTATAAATTAATTAATAAATTTTTAGTTTATTAGACTACTAATTATTTAAATGGTATAAACTTTATAAAGCATATAATATGCATAAGGTTTTATAACCTTATTTAGAATAATATATAAATGTTATAAGGGTATGATCCCTAATAACATTATGTTCTAAATTTATTTATTTATTTTGTTTACTTATAGATACAATAATTAATGAGTCAAAACACAATAATTCTAAGATTCTATGAAAAATGGACTTTAATGTGTTTTTCCACTTTGTACATATTAGAAGGGTATTTGAATTTGTTAGTTGTATCACACAAGGTCCAACCATTGGTTTGTTAGCATTTTATTGACATGCAATCTAGCATTTCAAAGCTCGTGTAGTTATATATTTACCTATTTCCTTCTCGTAATATTTTTCCTTAAAGAGAGGAGCAATGCACCTAAGTGTCTTGGATGGCATAAGTCTATGGAGTAGTGATGATCTACTAGATAGATGCTTACACTTTTTTTAAATAATAGACTATGATAGAAGCTAAGAAAGGTAATTGAAGGGCCTATAAATGGAAGGAGAGAGCTTCAAGAAGATATCTAGCATCAACTAAATATTCCTTTTAGTATGAAAATGTATGCCTTAATTTTGAAATGATACTTGTTAGGCTCGGTAGGATTTCTCCCATTCATGATCTAGGGTTGAAGGAAAGAATCAATTTCCTAAAAGATGAAAGTACTTATAGATGCTAACTTCTTTTATGTGATCTATCAATGATTCATGAATGAGTATAGATCCATTGCAAAAGATGATAAAACAATGCTAGCTAAAAAAGAACCAATTAGTTGGTGGATGATACATGGTGATTAGAAAAACTTATAAAAGGAAGAAAACAAATAAATTATATTAATGTCATCCATAAAATAACCAAAGGTAGGATAGTGGTTCTTGGAAAGTACTTTAGATTATAAATCGAGAGGCATTGAAGTAAAAATACTTACACTATGAAAAGTAAAAAGAAACTAAAAACCAAGCATTAAAGAAATGAAATCATAGTCAAAGGGAAACCTATGTGCCATGCTCAAATATAAATATCTCAATGAGGGGAGAGCCTCTAAAAAATGCATAAATTTTTTAAAGATGAAACAAGGAGATTGTGATTGGAGACTAATGATGCCACATGTTTGTAGCTAGGATTTAGTTGAAAGACCAACAACTCTATCACCTATCATTTCAAAAAGATGCAAATATGATAATGTTAATAGTGGAAGGAAATTTTGATGTTCCATTCAACACCTCAAATTTCTTGTCTTAGATAGAAGTCTTATCTCCTTATGAACATTCAAAATTCTCTAGTTCAAGAATGTAGTATTGGTGAATTCTTGATTGGGAGGATTTAGGATTGCTTTGTTTATTAGTCACTTATCACATGGCATGGTAGCAAGAGAGCATTAAAGCCAACTTTTTGATCGGATGTTTTCTATTGTCTTTTTTCTAGACTTTGTATTTGTTAACTCAATAGGTCCAAAAATTTTACACATGATTTAATTAATTCTAACCTATGTCACAAGGTTCATGTTCAAGTTTGACAAAGGCGATATTCGAATTCAATTCAAAAAAAAGAATCTTGATTAAATTCCACTAATATAACTTTACAAATATTTAAATATAAATATAATAAATTATTAAAAAAAGAAAATTATATTAAATTTTCAAATATTAAAATACAAATAAATTAATTTTTTAAATATAGATATTGTAATTTCATAAATATATTTTTGAATATATTAATAATTATAATCTAAATTTAATATTTTAAATATAAATTTTAATGTATCCAATGTTAATATTTAATAATCGTCACATTTTAAATTTAAAAGAATAAAAAAATCAAAACCTAAAAAAAAATACAGACACATCAAGATAGAAAAAAAACCTTTGAAAATCAGTTATAGTTATGTGGCCACCTCTTGTTTATGCTTTTATGACAACCCCTATAAGTCCATATATCTATTTTTAGCCTATAGAGGTTAAAGATCACTCATTCATCTATTAAAAATCAACCATTCATTCATTCTATACAATTTGAACTCCAAAGTCACTCTTGTATAATTTTTTAATGTGTCTTTTATTTTTATTTGAAATTTTAAGAAAAATATAAATTGTCAAAAAATTAATATATATAAAAAATTACATAAAATCTTTTATATTAAAATATTTGTATCTATTTTATTAATCATACGTAATAAATAAAAATAATAATTTAATCCCTTTTAAAATTTTATTTTATTTTAATGGAAAACTTTATTTTATGCATCATAATCATTAAAGATCAAATTTAAAATAAAAATAAAAATTGAAAAATTATATTTTGAAACATTTTATAGGAAAATACATTTAAAGATAAAAATTAGATATACAAACAATGATAAATTCAAAGTGCATATATTATATATATATGGTCAATTTTGAAACACTTTATCAAACAAATAAATTTAAAAATTAGATATACAAACAATGACAATAAGTCCAACATGCTCACAATCCCCAATCATGAGAAAAGTGTAGATGAAGTATTTTGAGAAAATTGGAAGTCTTTGTTATTTTATTAATCATGGTTATAAAAATTAGAAAATAATATAGATAATAATAATAAATTTAAAAATCTTAAATTTACTATTACAATAGTTTTTAAATTCATATTAAAAATATTTAAGATTGTTAAAAAAATATTGTAAAAGTTAAAAAACAATTATTTTCTATTTTGAAAAGATTCTAAATTAATATATAGTTATATAATAAATATTATAAATCATATGTATTAATATAAAATAATGATAATTATCAGCAATAAATCTCAAAATTTTAAATTTACTTTTAAAATAAATTTCTAAATTCATGTTAAAAAGTATTTGAAAATAATATTATTAAAGATATTTTAAAAATTAAAAACAAATATATTCTATCTCTTTTTGAAAAGATTTTGAATACTGTCATTTAGTATTGTCCTTTTTAAAGATATCTACTCAAAAAATATTGATTTGACCCGTAGCTTCTGCAATTTCTATAGTAGATGACAGGTCTAATGATGCATGCCATCATTGTTGTCTCTTACTTCGAAGTTTGTAAAATTTCCATAACTATCTTTTCTCCAACCCTTATATAGGTACTCAGTATTATTAATTTGATTTTGTTATCTCTTTCCTGAAAATATCATAATTTTCTTACATATTTGAAGTACAAGCAGCTGTTGAGTTTCATATCCATAAATATTTATGATTTGTTACGCATTTTAAATATCACATTCTCTCCTTTTTCCTCTCTGATTTACAGGGGTACATGTTACATCTTCTAGGAAAATATACTTTCGTGAGTATGGTATGTCTGAAAGTTTTTTGTTTTTGTTCCTCAGTAACTCAGATATTTTATGAGATATGTAATTGCAGGATGGTGAGGCAACCTTGAAAGCGAGGAAGAGAAAAAGTGATGCTAGAGAAATGCAGACCTTTTATTATCAATACTATGAAAAATATGTTAAGGCACTGGATTCAGCAGGCGAAGATGTAGATCGGTACAGTTTACACCATATGAACATTTGTCTTTCTTTTTCTTCACATTGCTTGTTGCATTTTGCTGCACGAAATCTTGTCTTCCTTCAACTTTTCTAAGCTCTACAAATCGTCAAAGTTATATAACCTAAACAAAAACGAAAATTATCGTGTGTTACAATTTACAAATCATAATCGATCATTTCACTTTCAATAGTGCTTAATTTTTGGAAGAGCCTGCTCTTTAGTATACTTGCTTTTGAAGGGGACAGGTAGAGGATGAAAAATATAACAGAGCAAAACAAAATAAAGGGCAGAAAGAAAAAAACATAGAAATCTGAAATGATCTATATTTTATATATATCAAAACATACAAATATATTTCATATGAAACTAATTACAGAGCTGCTCCTCTTGATATTACTTAAAAAATACTGAAATTCATTATCCCTGTTTACATTTCTTCAAACTGTTGCAGCAAGCTCTATTCATAAGGAGCTGTTACAAAATAGCAATACTAGCTCTCTGTTTCTGTTTCATACATACAAATCTCAAAACAAAAAGACTTCTTGATATCTACGTATTACCCAAGCAAAAGGAGGTAAAACAAAAACATTTAATTGCAATTAATTATGCTGCAGCATGGGAAAATCTGAGAAATAAGATTATGTAATATTTTCATATCTAAAACTGTCCTCATGTAGAATGGTGGCGTGTGGAAGAGCTGAAAAAGTCTTCATCGCTATCGAGAGAACAAGGTACGGCGAGAGATGAATGATGAAATACGGGGTTGGAATTAAGACAGCCAGTTGGGATTAATTCCAACACTCCCCCTTAATCACAACTACTACCATCTATAATGCCAATCAATCTCTTTGATGAACCATTTTTTTTCCCTATTGCTTTGGTGAAAATGTCTGCACATTGATCTTGAGACCTACAAAAATCCAAAAGTATTTCTCCATTGTTGATTAGTTCCCTAATGAAATGATATCTTGTGTCAATATGTTTGCTTCTCCTGTGAAATACTGGATTCTTTGACAATGCTATAGTTGAATTGTTGTCACAATATATCTTTGTTGCCTCTTCTTTTTCTTGCTTGAGATCATTCAAAACTCTTCTCATCCAAATTGCTTGACACAATGCACTTGTGGCTGCTACATACTCCGCTTCAGCAGATGAAAGAGTGAAAATTGGTTGTTTCTTTGAAGCCCATGATACTACACCTGTTCCAAAATGAAAAACATAACCGAAAGTGCTCTTTCTATCATCAATGCTTCCAACACAATCACTATCTGTATACTCTATGAGTTTGAACTTATTTGATCTTGAATAATGAATACCATATTTCCTTGTTCCACTAACATATCTGAGAATTCTTTTTCCTGCTTACCAATGAGAGACCTTTGGAGACTCCATGAACCTTGAGATAAGACTAGTTGCATACATAATGTTTGGCCTTTTGGTTGTTAAATACATGAGGCTACCAACAATAATTTTATACAAAGTTGGATCAATGGTAGGTCCTTTATCATCCTTACTTAATTTCAGACTTGTGACAATTGGTGTTGGAGCTGATTTGTAATTTATCATGTTAAACCTCTTCAAAATTTCATTAGCATACTTAGATTGGGAGATGAAAATTCCATTACCACTTTGATTCACCTCAATGCCTCCCTTGAACAAATCAATTGCTAAATCACTCATGAATATCAAGCCATCAACATACAAACAAACAATTATGATCTCACCTTTCTCATTCATCTTGGTATACAATGTAGGCTCGTTGATCCACCTATTGAAGCCATTTTGCAAAAGGTAAGAGTCAATTTTGCTATACCAAGCTCTTGGGGCTTGTTTGAGTCCATAAAGTGTTTTCTTGAGCTTGTAGACTTTGTCTTCTTGACCAAAAATCTCATACCCAGGTGGTTGCTCCACATAAAATTCTTCTTCAAAATAGGCATTCAAAAAAGTTGATTTTACATCCATTTGGTAAACTAGCCACTTGTTTTGAGTTGCTATTGCAAGTATTAATCTCATCGTATCTAAACATGCTACTGGAGAAAATGTCTAACTATAATCAACCTCGGGTTGTTGTGAATATCCCTTAGCCACTAGCCTTGCTTTACGTTTTTGCACATCACCATTTGCATTTAATTTGGTTTTATAAACCCACTTCACTCCTATAACATCCTTGTCTTTTGGAAGGTTCACTAACTCCCATGTTTGATTCTTTTCAATTGCATCAATTTCTTCATCCATTGCATTTACCCATTTTTCATGTTTAATTGCATCTTCAAAATGAATTGGATCTTCTACTTGTGAATAAAATGCAAAAAGAGAAATCTGACCAGCATTATTCTCACCTTCATTTTGCTCATAAATGTCCCTTATACTTCTAATTTTTTGTCTCCTCAAGCTTGCCAATGTAGGATTTGACATATCACTTCAACTAGAACTTCTGGAATGTGGACTTGATGGTCGTGCACCTTGAATGCCACTTGTAGTTGGTGTTTATTGTCCATTTGAAGGAGTAGATGCTAGAATGCGTGGGGTTGTCCTTACACTTGTTGATGGTGTCATTTTTTGATGACTTTGTTGACCATGAATGGGTGTGGAAAGAGTCACATTTGATGGAGTACTTGCTGGTATAAAAACTTCTTTATCTTCTTGTGGTAAGCTTGCTACAATATTGATTGTTTTCTCCAAACTTCCATCCCGTGCTTCATCTTCTATGAATTGCACATCTCTGTTGATTATAACTTTCTTGGTTATTGGATTGTAGAGTATGTATGCCTTGGATTCATCACTATATCCAACAAATATACATTTTTCTCCTTTGTTGTCTAATTTTCTTCTTAACTCATTTGGTACATGTGCATATGCCACACATCCAAATACTCTCATGTGAGCAACATTTTGTTTTCTTCTAGTCCATGTTTATTCTGAAATCATGTTCTTCAAACTCTTCATTGGACATTTATTCATAATATATATTGCACAAGCTACAACTTTAGCTCAATATTCATTTGACAAATGTTTTACTTTCAACATGCTTCTTGCCATTTCCATGATTCTTCTATTTTTTCTTTCAGCTACCCCATTTTGTTGAGTTGTGTATCTAGTTGTGAATTGCTTGTGAATTCCACGGTCTTTGCAAAAATTTAGAACTTTTTTTGAAATGTATTCACCACCTCTATCCATTCTCAATGCTTTGATGTAGTACCCACTTTGCTTTTCAACAAAAGCCTTGAATTGATGGAAGAAATCAACACTTAATTCTTTTTATTTATAAATTAGACCCATATTTTCCTTGAATAATCATCAATAAAAGACAAGAACTAAAAACTTCCACCAATAGAAGGTGTTTGCATAGGTCCACACAAATCTGAATGTATAATCTCCACAGGTGTTTTTGCTCTAATTGACTTGCCTACTGAAAATGTTTCTCTATGTTGTTTTCCCAAGATGCATCCTTTACAAACTCTTTTTAGTTTCTCTATTAATGGAAAACTCTTTACCGTACTCTTTCTATTTAGTTGGTTTAAACCTCCAAAGTTGAGATGCCCAAATCTTAAGTGCCATAACCAATTTTCATCTTTTATTTCTACTTGAAAGATTGTTTGTGTGACTGTTGCAACTTCTTCTTTATCCACTTGTGAGTTCATTGTGGGTTGTGCTTGAGCATATTCCACATTCAAATTTGGCTTAATCTTTAGGGGAAAAATTATATTACTTGTCATTTTGACTTTGGCAATGAGCTAGTTACTTGGAAATTTATCCAAAATAATGCATTCTCTATTTTTGAAAAAGACTTTATACCCCTTTCAAGAATAAGGTGTCCTATGCTCATTATATTGTGTTTTAGACCAGACAAAAAATACACATTTGAAATATACTTCTTCTCCCCTTGTTTAGTTAGAATGTTGATGTTTCCTTTACCCATAACTGACACTTTGTTGTCATTACCCAATGTGACATTAGATTTTACATTTTCATCTAAACTTGAGAACATTTATAGGTTCTTGATCATGTGATTGCTGCAACCAGAGTCTAAGAACCATACATCCTTTTGATTTTCTTCTGCTACATTGCATGCTATGAACATATTACCTTGATTTTGATTTTCTTTTGTGAAGTTTGCATTTGGTTTGCTAAAATCATATTGTTTCTTCCTACACTCATTTGAATAATGCCCATACTAAATTTACAATAATGACATTAAATTTGAGATTTTTCATACCTTTGACCTTGTGATTAATTTTGAGATGGGCTTTGACTTGAGTTTTGATTGTTGGCTCTTCCACTTGAGCTTGATGGGCTGCTTCTTCCACCTCTATAATAATTTCTTCTGCTACCTCTGAAATTTGATCTACCTCTACCTCTACCATGGTTGATTAAAAATTGTGACTAGAATGCATGCTCCAATGATGTGTTTGCTGACCTGCTCAGCCTATGTTCATGTGAAATGAGAGATTCATGGAGCTCATCAACTGAAAATTGTGAGAGGCTCTTTGTTTCCTCTATGGCTACAATAATTGATTCAAATTTTGTGGGAAAACTAATTAGGATCGTTTCAACCACTCTCCTATCTTCAAGTGTGTCACCATGTGATATGATTTGATTTACTGCAAACAAAGGAAATGCTAAACTAGTGTGAAGAGGAAGGGACGTGGCTTTGTGGAGATTGAATTTTTCAAATTAAGATCGCCATAAACTTGTGGAGGTCACACGTATGTAAAGGAAGAACTTTATTGGCGAAGGAGTCATGGAAAAGTAGTGTGGGCTGCATATAAGGAGAATAGGGATCGACGCCTTAGGAACAAGAGGAAATCTAAACAAGAAATGTGAGAAGAGGCCATGATGCATCTAGAGCGATGGGGAAGGGAAATAGATAGTGATAATACTCAAGCATGGAAATATTTGAAGAGTACAGAAGGGTCGAATGACAAGTGAAGAAGGAAATAAGAGGACAAGGCTATGCGATGTAGAGGAAACAAATAATAAATTGTAGATTTGTTATTGAGAACAATAGGATGTGCAAATAGTTGAGATTGAAAGGGGGTGATGTTAGTAGATATGGCCACTTAAATCTTTTGCACCAACTATTTGTAAATTGGTTTGCGATAGGTTTGATGTAATTTGGAGATTGATTCAATAAGATGTTGCAAATGTATGCATATTTATACTCATTTTGTGGATTTGGTGTTTATATTTTGTGGGAAGAAAGCCTCTATTTATTGTGTGATTTTGTGAGCAGAAGTGTATATTTTGGACATAGGGATTTTTCCCCTTTGCATCAATTGGTATAAGAGTGGGTAGTCTTGATCCTCAAGTGGAGAGGATTCACCAGGACCTGTGGGTAGAGTAGAAGAATTTCCATGAAGAAGAGCCCATGAGAACTATTGCAAGTTTGTGAAGTCCTGAGCAATTGGGAGCTAAAGAGCCATGAATAACTATAGATTGTGAAGAGTGTGATGTGAATTGTAGAAGATTGTAGCAAGTGAGATGGGGATATTTGTGAGAAAAAAGCTTGTCATATGGGATGGATGGAGGAAATATTGAAAGAGGAAGATCTTCTTGATGATGGTTGATATAACTATGAGAATGGATAGATTGGAAGCAAGCTAGTGGGAAGAATTGGTCCAATATGATGAATATAAAAATGAGGTTGTAGCAAAGACATGCCACAAGGAAGGAATAACGAGAGAAGAATAAAGGAATGAAGCGAGCAGTGAAGAGGTTGTAGTGGATGGTGAAGAGGATTTGTTAGCACATTTGTTGATGATTGAGGAAGAATAGATGATGAAGCTCACTGTTGTAATGAAAGGAGAAGAGCGAGAAGTTGCAGTTGACAAGGAAGTGAAAGATGTCATAGTGAATTTCGATGTTACAATTGCGAGTGAAGATGAGGTAAATAAGTTCAGTGATATTTTATTTTTAGATGCAATAGTAAAAGGTGAGTTGGGTAGAAGATGAAAGCATGTTGTAAATGTTACATGGTTGTGTGTAGAAATGGTGGAAGATGTTGTAGGGTGTTTTTGGTGGAGGTGGATGGTTACAGATGGGTTTGAACCCATGGAGAAGGAGGGGAAAGTGGAATTTATTTGGCAGAGTAGATTAGGTTTTCGCAAACATGAGTCCAGGAGGGGGAAAGGGAGGAAGATGCAGTGTTATTGGAGGAAGGTGGTGTGTGTTTTGACATGAAGCTGGAAAAGGTGAAATAAATATTGATTTTTAGCACTTTGATAGCGAAGGAGTTTGCTGTAGGTTGATGGAAACCTGGTAGAGTAGTGCAACTATTCAAATCCACCGTTGTGAGACTATGCTCACAATCTTTCTACCTAGTGTGTCTGATGCAGGAGCATCCGGAGACAAGAATGATCTTGTGTTGACCAAAAAGATACTTCATTTTGAGTTCAATTTTGTTGTGGTATTTTTCTCTTGGGCTATGAATCGACTTGGTTTCAGTTGTCTTCATCAATGATTAATTCACATGTTTGACATTTATTGTCAAAATGTCAATCCTACACTTCAATATTTTGAGAAATCTAATTATGTGTATTCTCTTCAATGATTTAATTGTACCATAAATTAAAATGACAATATCGCTTTGACAAAGCTTATGGATTTCTAATGAATGACTTGGGAAAAAAAATCTACCACTCACAGTTAGAGATCATGAGTATATAAAGTAAATAAATAAATGTTGGTAGATTAAGAGGTCAACCTGAAAGGAGAAGGGAAAAGGCATACAAAGTTTGCATTCACAAATAATTAAAAATAAATTAAAGTGCAATGACAAGCAGATTGGAGAGGGTGTGACCTTGTGATATATAGAGCATTAAAATTTTAATCTTTGTAACAAATATAATTGCCAGCTCCAATGCATATGGTGAATAGTTTGATGCATAAAATTTGACTCGGCTAGGCATTTGGTTGAGGTGATGCCTCCCATTCTAGGAACTTGTGATTTTATTGCAAATAAAGGAAATGCTAAACCGACGTGAAGAGGAAGGGATGCGACTTTGTGGAGATTGATTTTTTCTAATTAAGATCTACATAAAAGTGTGAAGGTTGCACATATGAAAAGGAGTTAGGGAAAAGTAGTGTGGGTTGTGTATAAGGAGAAGAGGGATTGACGCCTTAGGAACAAGAGGAAATCTAAACAAGAAATGTGAGAAGAGCCCATGATGCAGAGTGATGGGGAAGGGAAATAGATAGTGATGGTACTCAAGCATGACAAGAGTCGAAGAGTGCAAGAGGGTCAATTGACAAGTGAAGAAGGAAATAAGAGGACAAGGTTGCATGATGTAGAGGAAACAAATAATAAATTGCAAATTTGTTATTGAGAATAACATGTTGTGCAAATAGTTGAGATTGAAAGGGGGCGATGTATATAGATATGGCCACTTAAATCTTTTGTACCAATTATTTATAAATTGGTTTGCGATAGGTATGATGTAATTTGGAGATTTATTCAATAAGATGTTGCAAATGTTTGTATATTTATACTCATTTTGTGCATTTTGTGTTTAGATTTTGTGGGCAGAAAGTTTCCTCTGTTTATTGTGTGATTTTGTGAGCAAAAGTTTATATGTTAAACATAGGGATTTTTTCCCTTTGCATCACTATTTCACTCTTTTTTCATGACCATTAGTTTCAATTCCTTTTGAAATTCCAACATTCTCTCCAAGAGATTGAAGTATGATGTATAATTGGTCTCTATAGTTTTCAACAATTCCTTATTGGAGCAGGTTTGAAATAGTGCATGTGATATGTGGTGGTTGTAGAAAAACATTTACATATCTCTAGCATCAAGAACTATTTGTTTGATCCATTTGATTTTCCTCATGTCCTTGAGTGCATTGTTCATGGCATGCACACAACAAGGAGTCTACCATATATGCTTTTATACTACCTCAACCAAGTTTCCCCCATCTTTGCGTGCATAGGTTGCATCTCTCATGCCTTGCACCACATTCTTAGGGCCAAAATCCTCAATAGAATCTCAAAGGATCTAAAATTGTTAATTGGCATCCTTGTGGTACCCTAAATATTCAATTATTGTAAGGACTAAGGGCCCTTTGTACATGTCAACATGATATTGACAAATGGATGTACCTAATGTTTGTCTACCCATCCATCACAATGATGCATGCATTTGACCCATGTAGCCTTTATTTCGTCTATTAGAATGTTAATATTGGAATAGTTTTTTGGAAATAGGTTGCCATTCAATTGCAAATCCTAAACATTAATTATTTCATGTATCTCCTAGATTCTTGGAATGTGTTCAATAACACTAAGATTAGGATGAGATTAATATTTGATGAAATAATCATGATTATTGACATTTGTAATTAATTCTAAATGTAAGAAGCATGTGAGGGCATCCATAGTCAGTTCCTAAATAATAGGGACACATGGGACACTCACATGGTAAGGTGAAACTCACCTTGTGTCTCAGTTCATTATATAGAGTAACAATTAACACTTCTAAATGCATGTAAAGATTCTAGGAGTTAGGATTTGATGTTTGCATGCTTGAAGTTCAGTTAAGTTAAGTTCAGATCAATTCAGTTCAATTCAGTTCAGTTTAGAATCAGTTCAGAATTAGTTCAGTTCAGTTCAGTTAGTCTTAGTTCGGTTCAGTTATCTTCAGTTGCATGCAAGTGCATGTTGCATGCATGTTGGTTATTTTGAGTTGCATGTAGTTAGCTTCATTTAACTTGTAATGCATGGCTAATAACATTGAGTTGTATGACAGATAACAGGGACTACCTCTAGTTAACAGGATGACCATTCTTGCATGAATGGTGTTGACTAAATGTTTCAGTTAACTATAAGTCACTTGGAGCCAACTTGGGTGCCCAAGATGCTTTATTGGATTTACCTCTCATGCATGATAAGATATTTCTGAAGGCTCGGTTAAGAAGGGTTACTTAAGGGTGCCAACTTTGAGGAAGAGCTTTGGAATTATCACAAAGTGAAGAAGTTGTAGCTTCAGTTTGGGACACCCAAATGCATGAAGCACATGTTGTAAGCTTTAGTCTTCACTGAATAACTCAACTTGAAGGAATATGGCATACCTTTTCAAGGGCTTGAGCTTGTGCATTGTAATTATCACCATTTGGAGATTACAAGGTTGCATATTGTCTATTTTTCTCAAGCAAGTTGAAATATAGAGTTGAGAGAGTTTTTTATTGCAGGTTGTGAAGAAGATTGGTAAAGACATAAGAAGCATCTCTCAAGCAAGAATTGGAGCTATTGTAATTCAAAGATTGAATAATAGAATAATTCTTGGTGGAGTTTTTTCCAAGGGTTTCTCCATGGTACATCTTGTGTAATCTTTCTAATATCCTGTCTAGTTCTATCAACTTTTGTCTACATTCTACAACAATAAAATGGATTAATCAAGATAATCACCCATAAAAGAATATATTATAAGAACAAGAAAGAGAGTTCTGACTTTTCTTCAGAGGAGTTCCTCGACAGTAATGATGCATTGGTTATTTCAGCTAATATTGTTTGTGATAACTCTTTGCTTCATGCTCTTGTGAGTAATCTTCAGAGAGGATGGTAGTCATTTATGCCATGTGTGGACTCCAGATTGCTGGTCTCGGGAGGGACTTGGATGCATCATTGGTAAGGTTATCTCCATGTGATTAGAGATATGGTTTCTTGGTTTAGAGTATATTTGTTATGGATGTCATGGTTTACTCTTGATATGCATTTAGAGTTTGGCATATTACATGGTTCTCTTGAGACTAGTCCATGTTATGATGCATGTGATCTCCTAAGAGGAGATGGTTAGATCATGGATGTCATGTTTATGTTCCTGATTCATGATTGGAGCTTTGGCATTGATCTTGTGTGTTTCTCTTAAGTATTGGGTACATTAATCATTTGTTTGATTACTTCATGAAAGTGTTGTGTTGCATTTGGAGTTTGGCATGGATTGGTTGGTTACAGGTCCCCATGGATACTTGGAGAAATAGGTGAGGCTGGAATTCTCTTGTGGTAAGAGACATTTGTTGGAATGGTTACTTGTGAGAAAAGTTTTTTAACAGAAAATACCGAGGAGTCTACACCTTGGTTGAATGTGAATTCAACACACTCGGTGGTTTAGCATGCCTCTAAAGAGGTGGTTTGGTTACAGAGGCTTGGGAAAGGTAATGGTTTGGTTGATAATGGGAAGGTATTAATTGAAAAAAGTTAACACTTTAATTAATGTTACAGATTATCTTATGAAACCATACAAATAGCTCTTGGTTTTAATCATTTGCTTGGAAGCTTCATGATTATGCGGTGTTGCATTTGAAGTTAGCATGGTTTGATTAGTTGGAGTAAGAAGGCCATTGGCCTTGAGTCTTGTTCTGTTTTATTATTCCTTGTTTAGAAATGCAACGTAAATGGGCAAAATGTCAAGGGAGAATGTTGGAAATAGGTTGCCATTCAATTGCAAATCCTAAACATTAATTATTTCATGTATCTCCTAGATTCTTGGAATGTGTTCAATAACACTAAGATTAGGATGAGATTAATATTTGATGAAATAATCATGATTATTGACATTTGTAATTAATTCTAAATGTAAGAAGCATGTGAGGGCATCCATAGTAAGTTCCTAAATAATAGGGGTGCATGGGACACCCACATGGAAAGGTGACACTCACCTTGTGTTCAGTTAACTATACAGAGTAACAGTTAACACTTTTGAATGCATGTAAAGATTCGAGTTAGATTGATGTTTGCATGCTTGAAGTTCAGTTAAGTCTTTGCTTCCATTAGTTAAGTCTGGGCCTGGCCAGCCTTAATCGCCTCGGGCCAGCTTTAGTTTAGTCTGGCCTAGCCTGGCCAGTCAAGGTTCAAGTATCTCACAGTATGCAAGCATGTTGCATGCATGTTATTATTTGAAGCAAATGTAGTTAGCTTCTCAAGAACTGTAATGCATGCTCCACAACATTGAGTTGTATGACAGATAAAAAGGATCACTTCCGCCAATTACAGTGGGATGACCATTCTTGCATGAATGGTGTTGAGTAAATGTTTCAGCTTAACTATAAATCACTTGGAGCCAACTTGGGCACCCAAGATGCTTTTATTGGATTTACCTCTCTCATGCATGATAAGATATCAAGGCTCCTGCTAAGTAGCTACTTACAATGGCAACTTTGAGGAAGAGCTTTGGAATTATCACGAAGTGAAGGAGAAGTTGTAGCTTCAGCTTGGGACACCCAAATGCATGAAGCCACATGTGTGTTTTAGTCTCTCAAATCGAATAACTCAACTTGAAGGAATATGGCGTACCTTTCGGGCTTGAGCTTGTGCATTGTAATTATCACCATTTGAGATTACAAGGTTGTATATTGTCTCTTTATCTCAAGCAAGTTGAATATGAGAGAGTTTTCATAATTGTTATTGCAGGTTGTGAAGAAGATTGGTAAAGACAAGAAGAAGCATTCTCAAGCAAGAATTGGAGCTATTGTAATTCAGAGATTGAATAATAGAATAATTCTTGGTGGAGTTTTTTCCCGAAAGGGTTTCTCCATGGTACATCTTGTGTAATCTTTCTAATATCCGGTCTAGTTCTTCTATCAACCTCTGTCTACATTCTACAACAGTAAAATGAATTATTCAAGATAATCACCCACAA
Organism: Sequoia sempervirens; assembly: GCA_007258455.2. Lineage (NCBI taxonomy): Eukaryota > Viridiplantae > Streptophyta > Pinopsida > Cupressales > Cupressaceae > Sequoia > Sequoia sempervirens. Next base: position 331,527,997 of record VDFB02000017.1, on the reverse strand, counting down.
AGAATATATGTAACAAAGAAAGAGCTTACTTAGATCAGCAATATTAAAGTTTTACAGAGCATTAAGCTAAGAAAACACCTCATTTTTCAACATAGTTCTTATCCAAGATTGTGGCCCTTAGTTTTGTCTTCTTTGGTGGCACATATGAAGGCTTTGTTTTTAGAATCTTAACCACAACCTCCTTAATATAAGGAGAGGAAGCAACATGAAATGGAATACCATATGAAAAGAAGAATCTTCCATTGACATCATTTACCTTATCTTTCATTTGAATGTTCAACAACTTTTCCATTTGTTTGGGAGCATAACTTGTCGCCCTATATTTCCCCTTAGGCTTTGCTACTCTAGATGAAAAAAGAGGACATTGTATCTCTTGGAAAGTGCTAGTACCTCTTGTTGGCATACTACTAGGTGGTTTGTCTTCATTGGTACCCCAAAATTTATTTATCTTTGCATTAACTCTTGTAATGTTGCCTTAAATTCAAGGTTGAACAAAAATGTTATTTCCATAGTCTAGTGCTGCTCCTTGATGTGTTATCCTCACTTGTATTCTAGTAGAAAATTGTTTTAAAGGGGATTTCTTATAGAAGGGACCCTTGGAAATATTTCCCAACAATTGAGAAAGGTAATTGAAATGAGAAAAGTTGCACAAAGCAATAGAGGTAGATGATACACAAAAGTCAAAATCTTTGTTCTTTAACATTTGTAAAGGAAAAAATTGTTTTTTTTTTCTTGTTTTAGGTTTCACAAAGCATAGAAGTAGAGAATATATAAAACATGAAATCTTAATTTAACTATCAATAATAAATATTAAGTTTTAAAATTAAAAACCACATTAAAATTTTAAAAAATTAAATTAAAAAAATTCTAATTTTTAATTTATTCTCTGCAAATTATACAAGACATTAAAATAGAGGATACACAAAAAAACCAAATAAAAATTAAAATATTAACTATATCATTATGTCAATAAATATTTAAAAATAATTTAATAAATAAATTAAAATCCTAAAATACTGAAAGAAAAAAAAAAGTGATCCAGATTTAACAGTGAAAATGCAAATGCCAAAAATAAAGAATGAATGACAAAATTTGTGAGGTCTTACCTTGAAGTCTTCATGGATGCTTTGAATGATTGATTGATAAATATGATTGAACTCTTCCTCTTCTTGACGGTGATTTGGATTGAGGGTGGGCATGCATACTTTTAATTTTTTTAAGGTTTAGAGTGTGATTGGAGTTTTTTTAACATTTGTGAAAATGTTAAGGGCCTGAAAGAAAACCTCTAGATTAAATGTCAACTTGAGCCTATCTATGGACTAAGAGGAAAAATAACTTGCTTCCCTCATTAAAAAATATAGAACATCTTGACACTAAACTAATACTAGTCAAGTCTTCAAGGTCTTGCATAAATGGTTTAACTTATGCTTCGGAAGGAGGGAAAGTCTCATAATACTTACTAATTGAAAAGACAAGCAGATGGAGTGAATGAGAGCAGTAAGTTCATTTCCAGAAACAAGATATCGAAAATTCTTCAATTTGTACAACGCCGTGGGCCTTTGCAGCAATTTACACAATGATGATGGATTTCATCCGTGGGAACTTTTGTTTGTTACATGCATTGACATGTTGAAGAACATTTTATGATTTTGCATCCTAATGTTTGTTTTGGATCTGATTCAGTGCGCAGCTGGCAAAATCATATCAAACTGCTTCAGTGCTGTTTGAAGTATTAAAGGCAGTCACTCAGCCGGAAAATGCTGAAGTTGATCCTGAGGTAGGTAACACTAGTTGTGTGCAATCTTTATGGTCAAAAGCATAAATTTCCTCATAGTCAGAAAAATGAAAGGTGATTACACTGGGTAAATAATTGTGGATGTAAACATTGAATAAGCTGTTTCTTTGGATGCAGCTTATAAAACTTAGTAAAGTTGATGAGAAGAAAATAGCAGATCATGCCCCCTATAATATTCTTCCTCTTGATCCAGGAGGTGCAAAGACAGACATTCTGCAGTTTCCTGAGGTTAGTTGCTGCATCAATTAAATAATAAACTTGATTGCTTCATGTTCTGTCTTAATTTCTCCAGACACTATGATGGTTCCTTTACTCTTTGTTCATATCTTTCAGTTTCATGGCCCACTTGTGTCCATTTCTGGACTTGATAAAACTTAAATTTTCGTGAACTTATGCTTTTGTCAAACTTTTGTGTTCTTTGCATCTGTCGATGTTTTTATGCTTGCTTGAAATGTTTTTGCTGGAAACTGATTACCTGCACATTCCCTTCAAACGTTTAGTTCAAGATGCTTGTGTATTGTCTGAATATTATTGATTTGATTCTTCGGAAATTCCTACTTCACTTGTGATCTCAGATTAAAGCTGCAGTGAAAGCTTTACAGAACATTCGTGGTCTGGAATGGCCTGATAACTATCATGAAACAAGAGAGGCAGATGAAAAAAGAAAAGATGATCTGCTTGATTGGCTTCAAGTAACGTTTGGATTTCAGGCAAGTAGATTTGAAGGTTTCGAGGCACGGTTCTCACATTTCTCATGGGAATTTGTTTGCTTTCTGTTTTCCACTGTATTCTTACGTTCGGGGCTGAGAAAAGTAGATTTTAGTTCCTTACTGATATTAATATGGCCGTTACATAATGGTGGTATTAAATGATGTTCAGATAATAAGTTTAGTTGGTGTACATGTTTCACAGAAAGACAATGCAGCCAATCAGAGGGAACACTTAATCTTGCTCCTTGCAAATGTCCATATAAGGCAAACTCCTAAGCCAAATCCAATATCAGAGGTATGCCACTTAGATATACTAACTGCAATGAAAATTATTTTGATCGCAGACAAATTACGAGCACTGATATTGTAATCATCATCTTTCTATTGTCCTGACAGTTGGATGATCGGGCTCTCAATGATGTCATGAAAAGATTATTAAAAAATTACAAGAAATGGTGCAAACATTTCAAACACAGAAGCAGCATCTGGTAATAAGCTTAGTTTTATTTTTAATGTTTATTTTTGCAGAGTTGTCAGATTACCCTGGTAGCATTTAGCAGTTTTGGTTTGCATTGTATGGGGAAATTACGTCTATGCAGCCCCCAGAGTGCACATTTGACCGTGTTAACTGAAGTCTCATTCAATTTATTAATTAATTAAAATTAAAAATTTATTATAATCTATTATTTTAACACTGTCGAATGTATATTCTGATTTTCAATTATTTAATACTGTCAAATGCGCATTGTATGGGAAAGCTGATTTCTAGTTTTGTTACCACAGCTTGCCTACTATATTCCAGGAAATACAGCAGCGTAAACTTCTTTATATGGGACTTTATCTACTTATTTGGGGAGAGGCTTCAAATCTGCGGTTTATGCCAGAATGCCTTTGTTACATCTTCCACCATGTGTGCCACTGTTTGTTTTAGCTCTAAATCATTTTTTCCCTTAGGAAACTAAGATATTTGATTAAATTATTTTGGAACTGCATTAGACGGAATTAAAATTATTTAAACGACTGAGCACATTGCACATTAAAATAAAAAATAAAAATTATTCAGATTATCATCAACCTTATAATACCTAGAATTTTTTTGAAATAATTCGCATGAATTCCTTTGAAATTGGTAGACGCTCCTACCCTAAAGACACCGGGGAACATGAAACTGGTAAGAGACGTAAATAAAATAAAATAGAGGATAAAACACATTTTTTCCTAGCAATTAATTTATTGAGTTCAAGTATGGGTATATGGATGCGATAAATCGTTATAGCAATATGATTTTGGAGGAAAAATATATAAATATAATAATATTCAAATAATATACTAGTAACGTGGAAGGTGTATCTTATTTGAATTTTATGACATCACGAGAACCTTTGATTTCTCTTGGCAAATTATTATTACCATGGGCTACCTGCTGTACCAACGACTTTCCAGTACATATGTGATAATATGATATTGTTGGTGTACAAATAGGTGTACACTTGGCATGCTTAAACCCTCTTAGATGTCTTTACACTTGATGTCAAGGAAATGATCTTTCACACCTCTCATTATCTTCGTGGATGGTTATCCGCCACCACTCCATGTTGAAGGAGTCTTTCCCTTCATTCATGGGAGGTTAATGCCATTGTTGTGTGCAACACACAACAATTGCAAGAAGATGGTTAGACGTCTTTGAGGCATCGTTTGGAGTCAACTTGCACATTTACTGACAGTAGGAAGGAATCAGCATTTTAAATCTCTCAATTCGCAGGCATTAATCTCCCTGAATGTCGTTACAGTTGATCTGCAGGTCAAGATTTGGGCATTTGGGAAGCATCGACAAGTTATTGGAGGGAGTGTTTCCTTTGGAGTCCTCATAGATCTGCGAGCAAACTGCCATAGGCGATTCGCTACATGCCCGTGTGGCCGTGAATCTTACGCAGGTCGCCCCAAACTGCGTGGAGGTCATCATTCCTCAACCAACGTGGGGGCATCGATTTTGCTCAGCCTGTGATTTGGGCGTTAGTATTGACATGCCGCGCCATCATTTGGCTGTGATAACATTCTGCAAAGGGGTTTCTCCTTCATTTGGGCGCATTTTTGAATGAGGTATAAGCAGCAAGTTTCAGAGGGCCTTGAGGCTGCATATAGTGGCATCAATAGGTCTCCCTCATCCATTTGCAGCTTGTTCTTTCGTAGGGAGGGCGTGAGACATCCATCTGGCACCCCACATGATTTGTAGGCGCTTTTTTGGAGGTGCGAGGGTTTGAAAAGGGCCACGATTTGCAGGCCCGAGCCATAAATTTCAGCCATTCTATGTGCATATTTGGGGGCAATGAGGGGCGACCAACTCTGTTACTCCTCACGCATGTCCTCCGTTCACTTATTTCTCACACACTCTTCATGCTGGCTGATGTTTCTTATTTCGCAGTAGTCTCTCATTTCATGTTGGCAATTGCATGGAAAGAAGTTGAGGATTGTAAAGCTGAAGGGAGACTTGGTGCGCAAAGTTTGATGCGTAGTGTTCACTGCACTAGCCTTTGGCGTTAAGCTGTTTGCTGCACAGGCATGAAGAGCACAGAGAGGCGCAAAGTCCACAGACCCACCCCCTTTCCTTTGCTGGTTGCTTGTTTGGTGCAGACACCAACGCCCACTTCCACCTTTTGACTCGGTCATATTGGAGTTCTCCTCTTCCGCCCACCTCTCCGCTCTAAACACACTTGGCGTATTTTCCCTATTGACTATGGTCAAATACTTACCTTTACCCCTTCGTAAAGAACGCAAATTTTTGTACTAACCACTAGCATTTATGTTCAGTTATTTGTGGTTATTTAACTTTAATGGATTAGTTAAATTATCCACATTAACATAGTGGTTTTAATCAACTTCAAAAGTTTGTTAAAAAAAGGGTGGGAGAGGAAATTTGTTTTGCCATTTGTAAAATCAAACTTTTATACTAATCATTTATGGTTATTTAACTTTCATGGTTTAGTTAAAATATCCACATTAACATAGTGGTTTTGATCAACCACAAGAGTTTGTAATTTAAGGGGGGTGAAATTTTACATTTTGGTAAAAGAAGATTCACTTTTGCAATGAGCTTGACAAAAAGGGGGGTCATACTGGTTTTAATTCCACTCTCTCCTATGGGGGGGTATCTTATTGTATATTTGCATATGTTCTTGAGAGAGTCTCTTGAGACTTTTCATTTGTACTTCCTTTCTGTTTCTCTTTTGGAGAGGAGTTTTGTTCCGACAAGATTTTCTCCATTTCTTTGTTTGTGAGAAACTTTCTTGTTGTTCATGGGTACCTAACATGGCCTAGTAGCTGGGACCCATCCTTATTATGCCCACCTAAGTTATGCTTAAGGGGGGGTGTTGGTGTACACATAGGTGTACGCTTGGCTTACTTAAGCCTACTTAGGTGTCTTTACACTTAGGTGTCTTTACACTTAGGTCTTTGACACCTCACTATCTTTGTGGGTGGTTATCCACCACCCCTCCGTGTTGAAGAAGTCTTTCCCTTCATTCATGGGAGGTTAGGAGTCTCTCCTTATCTTCTTGGTTGGTAATTTTCCACCACTCCACTCCTATCCACATTTTGTGGATCTTGGTTTTCATGTACTTTCCTATTTAAGGTTGCTCATTCAATCAATCTAATAAGTTGGTTTTTACATCATTTTGTGCTTGTGTAATATCTCCTTGATCCTAAAATCTTTCAAATATTATTAATTCTTTACTATAATAAATTGTTCAACACATATGAAAATGTAATGGTGGCCTTCATGCTTTTTCACCAGTGTAAATATAACTAGCATACATATATATTAAATATTAATATATATAAAATACATTGAGAGTTATCATTATTGAGGTTTTTATTGCATTGAGAAAAAATGATGAAAATAGGTGCCTCAAGAATGATAACTCTTGGCATATTTTATATATATTAATATTTAATATATGTATGCTAGAAGAAGTTGCAGGGCAACATGTAAGATATTAATATAATAATATAATATTATAATAATGTTACTTATTATAATATAATATTAAATTATATTTTGATATAATATTTAATAAATATTATAAAATCAATGTTATTAAATATTAGTTTTAATCTAATTGAATTAGAATTATAGTTAGAACTTAATTGGAATCCTAACCCTAATTTAATGCTAAGCTTAACCCTAATTAAACCCTAATCATAAGTGAACCCTTACCTAACCGTAACACTAATTTAACTCTTACCCTAATCATAATAGAATCTTAACTATAAACCTAATGCCCATTTTGGTATTTCTACCTCCACGAATAGTCGATTAATTGACTAATATATTGTGTGTGCTCTTAACCTTAAGTGAATCTAAGGCTGTTATGAGCTAAAACTCTAAAAAACCTACTCAAATTTGTTAGAGAAGGATTCCTAAATGACATAAATGAGATCAACCCAAGAGAAAGTCAAATACCTTTATGAAAATCTAAAATGTAACAATACCTTGCTTAGGGTAGTAAGTAGATTGAAGTCTAAAGATGAGAACAATTTGAAAACAAGTCAATAAGTGCTTGAAGAGAGCCAGAGCAATCTCCAAAACCTAGATTCCATCATCTCCTTCCATCGGCATCAAACTCCAATCATTGTGGCAACTTGAATAAAACTAAAATTCTTCTTGAAAACCTATAACAATGAATCTATTTTGGTAGTCTTGTTGTACTTATAATTGTTATCCTCTAAATTTGAAACAATAATTTATGTTCAAAGAGTGGAAATTAGAATAAATTAAAATGTAGGCTGACTCATTTAAATTTAAATTTTTAGGATTAAATTAACACCAAGGCCCAAATTTAAAATTACATCTTCGAAATTAAAGACTGACAAAAATGGGAAATAAAGTTTTTCAAAAAAATAGTTGGTATAGGGCATAGGATTGTTAAAAGAGCGTAGGAAAACTGAGAGGGGGGGGGCTGAATCAGTTGTCACAAAAATTCAAACTTAAAATTTCAACACTTATCAATCCCACAACCACACTATTATGTTGTTAAGTATGAACATGTTCAACACAAATAACAAAAAGTAAAATCAACACAATGAACACCAGATTTTTATGTAGAAAACCTAATGAGGGAAAAACCGCGATGAGGATTAACTCACAATAAAAGAGATAGCAAATCCGATTGCAAAGGCTCACTGCCAAGGGCTCACTACCCAAAAGATGACTCATTGTCCAAATACAAAAGCTCATTGCCTATAGAAATGACTCAGTATCCAATAGGGAGGCTCACTGCATGTTGATACAAAAGAGAACAAAAGATCCACCACAACAATTTACACACATTCGTAGCCTTGATTAGAATATTGCAAAAACTTTTAGCTCACTGGCTTCAAGAATCTAACACAATGAAGTACTCCTGCCTCAACTCACTTTTGCACACTTCTATTCTTTTAATTTGTGGCTTACTTCATTACTTTGCATCATCATCCAATTCTTCGCGACTCAACTTGCATTTATACCATCTTCAACCTTAAGAACTTTCTCCAAGGTCGGTCACATATGCCTCATTTCATAAATTCAAATTAGGTCACCAAATCAACATTCCCACGAAGGAAAGGAATGAGAGTGGAGCAATAAAAGTACTTAACCAAGACCAAAAATAATGTGTTAGATCAAGCACACACTTCCTTAATTAATTTTAATTCTTCAAATGAAGTGTAAACACTAGGTCGGCCAAACCTAATGAAGACACAAATGAGCATTGATGTACATGCTTCCCAACAAGAAGATAACACAAAAATGACACAAAATACTTTATTATGCACATGAACACATCTTAGGTTCCTTCAGATACATCCACAACAAGTGCAACAATCTTTGAATGCCAAACACCTTCAATCAGTCCATTCGGACTGTACAAACACATACAACTCTAAAAATTGACTTTCGGATCACCAAACCACACACATCTTTGCTAGAACCAAGAGAGCACCATTATAAAACACATTCCAGATCTGCAAGATCTAAAATAGAAGAGCGGAGGACTACATAACAAAAGCATTTCTCCCAATCCACAGAAGACCAACTCTACCAGAACATTTCACACACTGGTGAACGTAACTTTTACATCCCATCAAACCAGAAGTTACAACTCAGTAGATATCACCATCATCTCATAAAAAAAAATTTCAAATCTGCCCAAGCATAGGATCAACACATTTAGAAATGTTGAGCACATACTGAAGCAGATTCTAAACACATCCATAATCTAACTTCTCTCTTTATTAATTTTCTCAAAAGCACTTGGAAACTCATCAATTCAACACATCTGGAACATCATAAGGATAGATCCATGTACTCACAACATCTCAATAGTATATCAACTATTCATGTACAATATGCAACATACTGAACTATGTTGACATGAATGACAACATTAATGACAACACCACCAAACTTTCTCATACTTGCAACAAGGGTGCCCTAGAATGACTCTTTCACACTCAAAAAAACTTAATTTGGGTGTTTAGGGTTTTCTATAATCAATAATTTCCAAGGTGAGAGCACTTTTCATAGTTTATTTGATGATATTTTGATTGATAAGTATTTTCTAATGCAATAGAGACACATTTTCCTGGGTTGATAGGAATTTTTAAGGTTAGGCAATGTTTAAAATGCATAAATAAAAAGGTTACTAAAGCAAGTTCCAAAAAGAACATGAAATTGTACCATCACCTTAAAGAGAGTACATTTTTTATGTTACATTTAAACCTCACTTTAGTAGCCATATGACACTATGTGCATATGCAAGCTAAAGTACTAAAAGTAAATCATATCATAAAAGATACCCAAAAGGATACTATAAAGGATGTAGAACATTTTCTAATTGAGAGAATCAAGCCTCAAGTGTAGTAGTCTACAGAACCACAACATTAGGAACCACATCTTGCAAAACCATATTGTTAAAAATTAAAACATCCTATAAATACAAAAAAATGTGTTATTCCAATACTTGTAAAGAGAATAATACGTTAGTGTTAGGGTTAGGTGTTAGGGTTGCAATTATAATTAGTGTTACTAGTATAGAATTAGGGTGGTTTATAAATAACACGTTAGTGTTAGGGTTAAGTTTAGGGTTTTAATTAGTGTTCGATTTAAAACTATGAAATTAGTATAGGGATTAGAGATATAATTAGAGTTAGGGTTTGATTTAGTTTTATTGTGAGGGTTAGGGTTAGGTTTAGTGTTGTTATGAGTGTTAGGGTTAGTGTTATTGTGAGTGAACTAGGTTTAGTATTATCATGAGTGTTAAGGTTAGGATTAGAGTTAGAGTTAGGATTATGGTTAGAGTTAGAATCAAAGTTAGAATTAGGTTAGGATTGGGGTTACAATTAGAATTAATATTAGCTATAAAATTATGGTGGGTTAAAAATAGTATTAGTGTCAGGGTTATAGGGTTAGAGATAGAATTATAATTTGGGTTTGAGTTAGAATTATTATGAGTGTTAGAGTTAGGGTTAGAGTTAGAGTTAGAGTTAGGGTTATGGTTTAATTCCAACTCCAATCATAAATTTTATAATCCTAATCCTTATCTTACTTGTAAACCTAAACCTAACTATAACGTTATTTATAATTCTAAATCTAGCAGGTAATTCAAGAACCCTATTCATAATACTAATTCTAATGGAAACCTCAATTATAACTATCTATATTATGCTAATTGAACCCTGCCTTTAACCCTCACTATAGTTGAATCCTAATTTCCTAACCCGAGTTGACCCTAACTCTAACTGAATATAAACCATAACCATAATCGTAATTAAATCCTAATTGGATGTTAAATATTACTATAATTGTAACCCTAATCCTCACTGAGTTCTAACCCCAAACCTAACCCCAACCTTAAACCTAAGATTTATCTTATAGCCCTAACCCTAATTGAACACCAATTTAATCATAACACTAACCCTACTTAAATCTTAATAATAATAATTAAATCCTAGCCCTAACAATATTAATCCCCAACCCTAATCATAACTCTAAAATCAAACCTGACCTTGATGTCAATTTGTAACTCCTAACCTAACCCTATTCCTAATAAAAATCCAACTCTAAGTCTAACCTTGATAGAAATCCAACTCTAACTCTAATCCTAATTGGTTGTGAATCCTAACCCCAAGATTTATCTTATATTGCTCACCCTAATTAAACTATAATACTAAAATTGTAATCCTAACCCTAACCCTAAATGAATTCTAACTATAAACCTAACCTTAACCATAAACCTAAGATCTATCTTATAGCCCAACCCTAATTGAACACTAATTGAATCTTAACCCTAACCCTACTTAAATCTTAACCATGATTAAGTCCTAATCCTAACACTATTTAATCTCCAACCCTAATCGTAACCCTAAATTCAACCCTAACTTTGATCTCAATTTGTAACTCCTAACCCTAACCCTAATCGTAATAGAAATTCTATTCTAACTCCAAATCTAACCCCAACCTTAAACCTAAGATTTATCTTATAGCCCTAACCCTAATTGAACACCAATTGAATTGTAACTCTTTAACCCTACTTAAATCTTAATAATAATTAAATCCTAACCCTAATATTATTAATCCACAACCCTAATCATAACCCTAACATCAAACCTAACCTTGATCTCAATTTGTAACTTCTAACCCTAACCCTAATCCTAATAAAAATCCAACTCTAAGTCTAACCTTGATAGAGATCCAACTCTAACTCTAACCCTAATTGGTTGTGAATCCTAACCCCAAGATTTATCTTACAACCCTAACCCTAATTAAACTATAACACTAAAATTGTAATCCTAACCCTAACCTTAACTGAATTCTAACTATAAACCTAACCTTAACCATAAACCTAAGATTTATCTTATAGCCCAACCCTAATTAAACACCAATTGAATTTGAACCCTAACACTACTTAAATCTTAACCATGATTAAGCCCTAACACTATTTGATGTTAGTTTTTTTTTTATTCCTAATCGTAACCCTAAATTCATCCTTAGCTTTGATCTTGATTTGTAACTCATAACCCTAACCCTAACCATAATAGAAATTCAACTCTAACTCTAACCCTAATTGGATGTGAAATCTAACCCCAAGATTTATCTTACAACCCTAACCCTAACCCTATTAAAATTTAACCCTAATTAAATTGTGACCCTAATTGAGCCGAAACCCTAACCAAAACCCTAATTGAACCCTAACCCTAACCTAACACCAAGGTTATTTTAGAACCCTAATCATAATTTAACCCTATTCCTAACCCCAACCTTCACACTATTATTAACCCAAAGATTTATCGTAGAAACCTAATCGTAATTGAATTCTAGTATTAATCTTATACATAGCTCTAACTCTAACCCTAATTAAATTCTAATCCAAATCCTTATCCTCTTTCTAACCCTAAACATAACTATAACTCTAATTCTAATTCTAACCATAACTATAACTCTAATTCTAATTCTAACCATAAGCATAGTTTTAACTCTATTTATAATTCTAATAGTAACCCTAATTATAATTATATTGCTAATTGAACCCTAGCCCGAATTAAAACCTAACCCTAGTTGAAGGGTGATCCCACAATACTAGTTTACAATTTTTGGCCAAATTGGACACTGGACTAATTTTTTCTAACTAACTCTCCACTTTCGAGAACCTATAGCGGCTAAACCATGAGGAATTTGAAGATGATGCAAGCTAGTGATTTGTGACATTTTGTCTGTAGATTCTAAATATTTTTTTTTTTCAAATTTTTTGGAATCAATTTGCACTTCTTTTTCCATCTCCTTCGAAAACCAGTTTTTTTTAGTAAACACCATTTTGAAGGAGTGATGCTCACCCTATACAACATAACTTTCTTTTTCATGAAGGATAAAATTCTTTTTTTTTTGAATTTAGATTTATAACTATGATATCCAGTGCTTTCATTTGGTTTCATAGTGTTTTATTGAATATTTTTTCCTTAATCAAGTTTTGAAGTCAAACTAATTACAATTCATACATAGGCAGATCGTATACAACATAACTTTTTTTGTATGTATCAAAATTCATTTTTTTTATTGGGTCAAGGATAACAATACCTAGTGCACTGATATTTTTCATTTTTTTGTTTGATAATATGCTATTTTTCCACATGTGCAGAACATAGAGCTTGATTTTCAGTGAGAAACCTTTGTTTAATCAAACTAAAAAACCAAATACATAATAAAACCAAAAAATATTAAAATTATATTCATTAGATAGCTCATTTTGAGGATTACCATCATCTAGTTGGGTTTGTGAAGTCTCCTTCATTTTCATCCTCAATTCGAGCTTCAAAGGGAAAATTTTTGGAGATTTTTAGTGCCAAAGGGGGAAAAGGGGGGTTCTAGTGAACCCCCCTTTAATATAATTAAAAAATAAACCCATTAAAGGGGGGTTCGCTTGAACCCCCCTAGTTTTAACTAACTCTTTAGGGGGTTCTAGCGAACCCTCCTAGTACTAGCGAATCCCCTAAAGTGTTTTCCATCTGAAAATGCATTTTTTCTTCCTCAATGGAATTGTAAACCAGTTTTGTGGGTTTACCCTAAACAAAACATTATGCACACCACCACCACATATGAAGTAACAAAAGAAGGAATAAGGATTAATGTAACCCTAATTTTAATTATATTGCTAATTGAACCCTAACCCTAATTAAAACCTAACCCTAGTTGAACCCTTACCCTAACTTAACATTAATCCTAACCTTAACCCTAATTTTTCTAACCCTAACTAAATCCTAACCCTAACTATTGTTGATTCCTAACTATAACCTTTGCCCCAACTTTTATCCTATAACCCTAATCGTAATTGAACCCTCCCTTAATCTTAATCCTGATTAAACCCTATCAAGAACCCTGACCCTAACATAACCTTAACCTTAACTAAACCCATTTGAAGTATAACTATAATTAAATCCTAATCCTAAATGATCCCTAACCCTAACCATAATTAAACCCTAACCCTAATTAAATTATAATCATAATCATAAGCTTATTTTAAATAATAATAAATACATAAATAATAATAATGTTATATATTAAATCATTTTTAAATTATATGATAAAGTTAAGTATAAATGCAATTATTAATTACATTGCTTTTAAAAGATAGATATGCTAGTTTTTTAAAATATATTAATTTAAAAACTTATTTTTATGTGTAAAATAAATTTATTATATTTTCCTTGTATTTAATTTTCTAATTGTAAATTGATTATATGTATGCACTTATTATGAAAATTCTACTATATATTTAAGTTGATATATTTTTATACAATAAAATCTTTAGTAAAGTTTAAATTTTTAATATTTCTTTAAGATATATATATTAATTTTGAATAAAATAGAAAGATTGTTGGTGTCAATAAAGTCTTGTACCTAGTTCATTCATTACTAGGGGACTTATTTACATCTTAGTTAAGTTTACTTAGGTCCTAGGAAGGAATCTTTGTAGAAGGTGTTAGTTGTCATTAAGTTGTTATCTTATCCTTTGACAACTACTACATGTGAACCTAGGTAAGTGTGATTAGTTGTCTCATATCATATGATTAAGAAATTTGTCATAATCCTATGACATCTTGCATCTCACCTTGGCTATATAACCAAGGGGTATCTCTCATTTGTAAATCAATCACAATCAGCTCATTACATTCTATTTGCATTCATTGATAAGAATACAATCTATTCTTGTCATATTGTCTCTATCTCTCTTATGCTTGTGCTTTCTATCAGGCCTCTAGATCTTGGGTGGCTACCTTCATAGCCAATTCTTGAATCACAAGTATCCTCAGGTACAATAGTAGGTGGAGGAGATAGAATTCATGGATCAAGAACTAGATTTGATGTGAGAACTCCCAAGTTCAAGAAGCCAAATGTCTCCTCTGAATCATGGTTCATGCGATCAACAGTCGAAGGAACAATGTCACCATTAGAAGCAAACTGTGCAAAGGTATACAACCAAGATGAATGATCAACCACCCCAGTAGCAATGATCTCTCTAGTCTCCAAGTCTCGAATGATGACAGAATCAGGAGTGAACTCCATAGTTCTCCCATCCACCATGTGTAATCTGATAAATGGAAAGAAGATTGTTTGTCAAATGACGAACACACAAGACCCTATTGTTCATTCTCTACCTGATCATTCTTCACAGATTGGCGTGAGTGTGGATTATTTTGGACAACATTTGGAGGAGGTTTCTTTTTCTTTAGAGGGGATATCCTTGTCTTTGGATTGTGCACTACATTCTTCTCTAATAAATGTTGGATTGTCCTCTTCAGCAGTGTGGCCTAGAACGCCTCATTGGAGTGTGGTAACTTTCTGCATCAACATGGAGACACTTGAGCATGCTTTAGAGACATCATCATACACCATCCATCTTCTTGACATCCTGCATACATCCATGATTTTTTTTCTTCCCAAGGGGAGGAACGTTGTTCGGCAAGATTAGATCATCTTCAGGATTCAATGTCGAGCTTCTACCATCATTGCAAGAGACTCAACATTGAGTGGGGGCTACCTTGTCTCTCTTCTACTTCTCTCTTATGGGGGGGTATTTTTCCTCACATGGGGTTTTTACATTCTCATGCATCATTGAGATTATTTCATTTTTGTATTTCATCTCTCTTTTGGGGAGGAGTTTTGTCCCACTGGGTTTTCTCCTTTTCTCCGTTTGTGAGAGATTGCATTGTATTGCATATGTACATGGGTACCTAACATGGCTTGTAGCTGGGACCCATTCTTGCATCTTTGTGTCATTTGCATAATAATCTGCTACTCCCTAAGTTGCACTTAAGGGGGGGTGTTGGTGTAAATAAAGTCTTGTACCTAGTTATTCATTACTAGGGAACTTATTTACATCTTAGTTAAGTTTACTTAGGTCCTAGGAAGGAATCTTTGTAGAAGGTGTTAGTTGTCATTAAGTTGTTATCTTATCCTTTGACAACTACTACATGTGAACCTAGGTAAGTGTGATTAGTTATCTCATGTCATATGATTAAGACACTTGTCATAATCCTATGAAATCTTGCATCTCACTTTGGCTATATAACCAAGGGGTATCTCTCATTTGTAAATCAATCACAATCATCTCATATCATTGACATTGAATAAAGTTTATTCTTGTCATATTCATCTCTCTCTTTTTGTGCTTTCCATTTGGTCCATAGATCTTGGAATCCATAGCCAATTCTAACAAAGATGAATGATTTTTTATTTTTGAAACATTTTCAATTTTTTTATAAAGTATTGAATACTTTTTATGTGTAATAGTAAATTTCTAGGATATTTTATTTTTTATTTAATTTTCTAATTTTAAATACATTAATTTAGAACTTTTTAGAAATAATAATTATTTTTCATATTTTTTATAAATATTTGAGAAAATCTAGTTATATTAATTTAGAAACTTACTTCTATATGTAATAGTAAATTTAGAATGTTTCTTTTATATTTAATTTTTAAATTTTAGAATGTCTAGCCATTTCACTTATATATATATATTAAATAAAGATGGATGAAAAACTATGTGGGCAAATAAGAACCATTATGGTAAGGAAATGACCTTAATATTTAAAGGTTGAATTATGTAATTTCATAATACACATTGTATATGATATATTTAATTGAAATATATTGTTGAATTGTAGTATAATCACACTATGATTTTGGAAATAAAATAAGTTTTGATCTTATACTCATTTGATTGGTCTTTACATTCTTCACCAAGCAATCTTTTTTTGATGGGTATTTTTTCTCTTAATTGTTGATGATTTGGAGAGTTTTCTTCTTAATTATTGAGGATTTAGATATCTTTTGGTCTTTGGAGGTGTGCCTACTACAATTTTATGCGAGAAATTCTTTTTATCAAATTTATTTTACTTTGGCTATGTAGTGTTAAACTTAAAATGCTAAATTTAACCAAAATAAATATAGTTGAATATGTAGTTTTACCATTTTCTTAAAAAAAAAAATTATTTGTATTTTGAGTAAAAAAACTTGTTACCATAGGAAACCTTCAAAGAGGTTCAAATTAGTTTTATTTTTGAATAAAAATATATATAAGATTTATATTAGAAAATATTTTTCCTCTATTTAAGTGTGAATATTTTTTTTTAAAACAAATAGTCATGCAAATAGGAGGCTTAAAGCAAAACAAAGAAAGGTAAAATGGTCCCTACTCATGATGAGGAAATCATGGAGATGCATGACAGGCTAGTGTCTAAGGATCTGGATGTGACAAAAATGCTTAAAGAACTGCTCTAATGGTCATTTGGTGTGTCTCTCTATTTTTTGTGTTGGTTGTTTTTGTCTATTGATGGTCTATTGATGGTTTGTTAATCAGCTTGAATTTTGTTGCTTTTGGGTGGGCAGTCCATTGTTTCATCTTTACTTCCATTGTCTCTTTTTGTTTGGGGTTTTAGGTACCCTTCAAAACCTGTTTATCGTTAATAAAAAACTAGGTCCTAAAACCCCATATTAGTACTAAGAAACATATGATAAATCCTATAAAAAATGAGTCATTATTATTATTTTAAAAATATAATCTATATAAAATATGTCTATATATATCTTAATATTATTATCAGATATTATACTTGTTTTATCAGTAAAATATGATAGAGCCACAAAGATTAGATTAATCTAATAAAATTCATAGAAATTTGTAGATACATCCATTTCATTAAGCAATGGTCAGCCTAGAGCATTCAAATCTCTACCTATTGTTCTTATGCCACTATCAATAAAAAATATTGTTGCCACCAACAGTAACAAGACTTAAGATTCCACACTTCCTTTTTTCTTGGAGGACCTCAAGGTTGATTGGTGCTGAGGACTATGTTTCTTCCTCTTGACCTCTATCCATCCATCATCTTTTGGATGACAATGCACTACTTCTGGACCATCTGTGAAGCCTATAACCATAGAATTATCCATTGGCATAGGGGAGCAAGCTAGGGAAACATCCTTTGATTGATGTCCCTCAACATTAGTACCACCTTCACAACTTGGAGCCAATGGGGAATCCATCGTAGATCCATTTTTGAGACAATCATTAGTCAGAGTCAAAGAGCATACACCAAAAGAGGGGGTGGTACAAGCCTTAGTATCCACTAGAGGTGCTTGGGGTTGATCTGAGGCTTGGGGGGACTTTAGAGGAATGACATAATGTTGACGCCCAACCCCATCCCACTAGGAAGGTTTCCTAGAGGACACTAGATTCCTCCCAACTAGCTATTTTTAACAGTGGGAAATATGATGATCCGTTGAAAAATAATGGTTGCATCTGAAGACAATTTTCTCATAGTCCAAAGGTTGTGACCAACATCTATTTCCCACCTTCAACATGATGTCTGTAGGGAGTCCATTGGATAACTCAATTTCAACGCATATTCGAGCACGAGTAGAGTTTTGACAATCGATTGCTTCCTTGGAAGTGCAATGATACTTCCCTAAGGCATTCCCAATGGCTCGTAGATAGTCAAGCTCCCAAAATTGTAGAGGAAGATAATAAAGCCGAACCCAAAAATAAGTTGTAGTGAAGACATCTGTGCGTGGATCGATTGTGGGGAACCATGGTTTTATGCTCAAAAAATCACCTTGGAAGATCCAAGGGTCTTTCTCCAGCACCAGCTTCCTATCCTCCTTTGAGTCAAATTACGGTATAAAGAACCCCTTGGCATAGGGGTAAATCCAAATTTTTCTTTCCATAAATTCTTTCCATTACTCAAAAATCCATGTGTGAAGATTGCATAATTTTGGCCATATCTTTGTGAATCTGCAAATAAGGCCATAATCATGCAAAAGAACCTCTTGATCCTTGGCCAAGTCGTCCAAGCACACCTCTAGGGTTGTGGATGAGGGGGGCATAAGAATAAGGGAACCTTGTCAGACAAAACCACCTGATTGGTGGGAGGCATGTGCACTAGAGGACCACTAAAAGCCATCATTCACATCCTAAGAACCAAAGTGATGAGAGTCTGGAAGAATACCAGCAACGACATTCATGTCAGATGGAGCATGCCCTAACCCTTGACAACTAGGGTGCCCATTGTTTGAAAGTTGACGGCGCAGGGAGGGTTTACACTCATGTTTGACCTGCGAGTCCAATGCCCTAGTATTTCCCTGTAGAACACGGGAAAAGTTCATTTGAAAATCCTTACTCCAGAGGTCGATGCCATCATTTCCACCATGAACACAAGAACTATTGTGGGATTCATTAGAGCAGTCGTCTGAGGAAGGCACAAGTGCGGAGCGAAAAGGAGCAGAGCGCAACATGGCATAAGCAACAAAAAATATGTTAATAGTGTAGTATTATTATCATATTATTAGATATTATATTATTATTAATATGGTATTATATTATTTATGAGTTAGAAGTATTATATTATACTATTATTACATTATTAAAAATGTACTATTTTTGTTTTTCTTAAAATATTTTTTTCTTTTTTGTTTTGTTTCTAAAATGTGTTTATTTTTGTGTTTCTTTTGTGATGGATTAAGCCGACCTTCTATAGGCATTTTTTTTTTCCATTGTAGGGTTACCCCTATCAACGTAAAAATAAATAAAGAAATAATATTAATATGTTATTATATAATAAACTAGTATATCTATCTTTATATGAGATCTATATAAATAATGTCCAAAGATACTTTCTTACAAATGTGAATTTATAGTAAAAAAATATCAGTCTTTTTCTACTTATGCTAATTTCATTTCACTAAAGAAAACCTTGTAGATTTTGACTACATGAATAATTTCTCAACTTAGGCTAGGCATTCAACCTCAAATTTATCTCAAAAGGGAGATCATGACACTCTCAACTAGTTTATAGCAACGTCTAAATATTTTACTTTCATTTCTTATCCAAGATCTTAAGAATAGAAACTTTAATTTTAGATTTATTCAGCTCAGGGAACAGGGGAGGAAATTATCAAAGCACATGATTTATGAACTCCATGGCATTTTTGATTGTAGGGAATAGAAAACAAATTTTGGGTTCTAATATTTCTCTAAAGGCTGAAGCAACATGGTGGTCAAAACTCTTGAACCTCAATTTACACATTAATTATAGGCATACAAATGCATTAAGAAACAAGTTTTTTTCTTCACCACTTTTTTCCATTTGGGAGCAATAACCTCCAACATATAGTTAAATTATTTGGCCAATTTTCCTAAAAAAACTAACTACTAAAATACGATGGTGCATGAAACTCGTTAATTATTTAATTGCTCTTTCTCTGATAATTGCTAATTTGAAGGAATGAAGGCAGTGCATTAAGATTCCAGCCAGAGATAAATGATGGCACTCCATTACTCATTTTTTAATTATTATTTTTAAAACCATCTAACCGAATTTAATATGCTTTTTACTTCATTTTGATGTACACGAAACAAATTCCACTGTAGTTGAACGCCTTTTGATGTAATTATTATTATTTTAATTTATAAAATAATTTATAAAAATAAATAATAAACATGCATATTTAAATATAATTTATTTATGAATAGTATTAATATTTAGTTGATAGGCTTTTTATTGGCACTGTCCATTAGAATTGTCTCACGTCCAAAATCAAATCGAACTTCAGTAGCTTGAAAGTCTCATATTTTCATATATACCAAGAAGCTCTTACGGCTGCAGACCATGATAAGAGAAAAAGAGCTTCGAGTTATAAAAATTTGGCCATTATAAATTGGTTTTGGGGAAAATTAGAATGAGAAATATACATGCAAGAGTCTGAAGGAAGTAGTGAAGCTTTACAAGAAATCTGGGTTGCCAAAGAGGGAATACGAAAGTCCCTTAAATTTTATTTATTGGCTCTTGAATTGGAGGTGTTTGGTGCTAAACTAGAAATGTGGGTGACACAGGTACAAGAGGCTATAGTTGACAAAGTTATTGTCTAGGTAAAGGAACAGCTTGACACTTACAGTGTATGTATGCTTCGAGTCTATACTAGCTGACTGACTCTAGAAAAATTCATCGCCAACAATTCAGTGCAGAAAAATTCACAGCCATGACAAATTAATCTCAAGGAAAATTCACCACCAACAATTCACTGCCGTAGAAAATTCATCACATTAAAAGTTTGTAAATGATTTTCCATGGCACTGAATTGCTGGTGGTGAATTTTCCTTGAGGTGAATTTTTCATAACAGTGAATTTTCCCGTTGTGAATTTTTGATGATGAATTTTCCCATAGTAAATTGTTGCCGGTGAATTTTCCTGATGCCTAACTGACCATGGTAGTCATCCAAATCTGAAGAAAGGACAAATGGGTAAAATTGGAACTCCTATTGATATTAAGGCTACTCTTCAAAAAGCCATACAAGCATACCACCCTAATAGTAACAGTTGCTTTCCTCAGGACTGGAAGATTTTGTGTGAATAGATTACAAAAAATTTAAATTGTAAATATAAATCCTTCAAATAAATAGTCCATGACTGCTCTGCTCAAATTCACATAGGTTTTCGATGTGAGTAAGAAAAGTAGCAGGCAAGTCTTGATTCATTGTGGTTCTATCAACATAAAGGACTTTCTCATCACTTCTCTATTGTTTCTCATACCACTCCACCATGTTAGAACTCAATTGTGGTAGGACACATAATCTTTACCAATATTAAACTTCATCAAGTGTGTCCAGTCAAGCTCTAGTTTAAAGTTTAATCTTTACCTATGCTTGCATACTGGTTGAAATAAATGTTTCAAAAGGGTTGCTTGTTGAGGTCCTTCTTAAATATTCTAAAGGCTCTTGGGTCCAATCTTTGGATTATGAAGGGATACCCTTCCGGTGTAGACGATGCTTCAATACTGGACATGCTGCTGCACATTGCGGACTTGAGAAAAAAGAAAAGACAGCTACTTGGTGGATGATATAACAAGGGTTGGATTAAGATAATCACAATCTCAATGCTTTGGGTCTCCGTTGGACAATCCCTTGGTGTTTCACTCCACCACTCAACCTATAGGTCCTAAAAGTGAATAGGCACCCCTGGTCACTTTCCAACCCTGCTATCAATTCCAGTTTGCTGCTGCTAAATAGTTCTTGGTGCTTATTTTCCAGTTTGCTGCCTCCAAAGAGTTCTTGGTGTTTTTCTTATTCACTCAATCTAGCCCTTATTTCTGATAAAGACTAGTAAGCCTCTAACTTCTTCCCAATTTGCATACAAGGGTGTGCATGGGTTTTCAAGGCCTTAAAACAGTCAATAGAAGGTTCTTGCACAATCACAAAACTCAATTCTTCCATCGCTTTTCTCATACCCTAGGTTAGGGTTTTAGGAGGGCTACTAGGATTAGGCCTCCTCACACAAGTAAAACACTTATCACTCCTCTCTTTCACCTTCTCAAGTCAAGCTTGCTTCAGTCACCCTTGTTCAAATCTAGAACACTAACAGATTTCCAGAGTCTTGGACTATTTGCTGTCCGTACAGATAGTGTACCCTATTCTTGCAAGAACTAGGGTTTTCCTTGGTGCTTTCTTGGAGTGTTCAACTTGTTTTAACCTCCAAAAGATTAAACCAAAAGCTCTGCTCTCTTGTCTACCACTGAGAAGGTCTCTGCAATCCCTGCACATTATGCATTGTCAAATATACAACACCCCTGCCATGCTTTAACAGTGTAAAGATTGTCTTTTCCAAGCCGAGTACCTATAGTCTCGCCTAGGAAAAGACATTGGCCATGCTCCAAGAACTTCTAACATTCCCTACTACTAACCTATGTATAGATAAGGATCTTGGCCACCTTCCCAACGTTCCCATGCTTGCTGGCATAGAAAAAACGTGGCCTAAGACCCCATTTTCACTAATTTTAGACAAAACAGAAATAAGAAAAAAAAACCAGAGAACATACAAAAATAGTAAAAGCGATGGACTTTCTAACTAATACGCCACTAAAATGATATAAAGAGCTTCTCTACAAATTGGACAAGTCAACAAATACTTAACATCAATCCTCTACTTGCTGATTCTAACACAGAAACATAAAATCTGTAATTTTCACATCAAAAAGGAAAAAAAAACGTTGTTCCTCTTCTTTTTTACAAAAACTGCCAATACCAAAAAGCATCCAACCCCTCAACAAGTCGAGATATTTCTTTCACATCATGAGAAAATGGTTAGGTTTTCTGTTTCGGCTCAAAAATGACAAAACAAATCACGTTTGAAAACACACTGTGTTTTGCAAACATAACCAAAATCCTAGGAATCAAGCACACCGAAATTCCCAAATTATTCAAATTTAATCCTAAGCTCTAAAAAGGTCCCTTTACACCTTATCAATGGTGTTTTAGACCTTACATAACAAAAACAAAAAGATTAAAAACAATACATTAAAATTATGCTTGTATTTTGGGTGCTCCTGCACCATTCTCCCCCTCTCAACACAAAGATCAAAGAACTTGAGGTGTCAGTAGTGAGAGATCAATTCCATGCTTCTTGAAATCTGCTTCTTCAACCCAGGTAGCCTCAGATTCAGGTTTTCCCTGCCACTTGATAAGGTGTTCCATATATGCCTTGTGTCTTGTTGCTTTCTTCACCCTGGACTCCAAGACCTTCTCTGCCTGAGCTTTCTCTTGACTTGGAAGGGGTATATTACTGATATCTTTAAAGATTTCCTGACTGTTCTAAACTTCATCATTGACTGTCCCCTTGTACCTGATCAAATCAGCAACGTTGAAGACTGGAGATATACCCAAATCCGATGGAAGTTCTACCTTGTTGCATTCTTTCCATACTTAGCTAACACCTTGCATGGTCCTACCCGTTTCATTTGCAACTTGGTGGACATCCCCTTCTGCAATCTGGATTTGTTGAGGTGAACCATCACATAATCACCCACTTGAAACTGCACATCTCTTCTTGACTCATCAACTTTATCTTTCAACTTTTGTGTTGATGTTGTAATTGTCTTCTTAACCTGCTCATGAATCTCCTTCATGGTCTGACTGAAATCTTCTACATGTCCACTCCTATTCTCCATTGTTCCAAGGTCTCTGAGCTCACAAATTCCCCTTGGATGCATCCCATACACAACTTCAAATGGGCTTTGTCATGTAGTCCTGTTCACACTATCATTATATGCATATTCAGCTTGGGAAATCACCATATCCCAGGTCTGCCCATATTCCTTTGTCAAGCACCTCAATAGGTTACCCAACACTCTATTAACCACCTCGGTTTGACCATCGGTCTGAGGATGGTAAGCTGATCCAAATGACAAATTAGTTCCCAATCTGCTCCATAGTGTTTTCCAAAAATGGCTCATGAACTTCACATCCTTGTTAGAAACAATACTCAATGGAAATCCATGGATTCTCACAACT
>VDFB02000017.1:331367578-331504021 GCA_007258455.2 Sequoia sempervirens | reverse complement strand
AGAAAGAGGTCTGTGTTTCCCACAAGATGGTGCATAGGAAAGGAATATTCTAGTCATTCTCATATCCACCATTGCTCGTAGGCCAATGTGGTGCCTACATCATCGACATCTGATATTGGGGGCATGTTGTGTTCCTCATCCTCTAAATCACTAAATTCAACATCATCAATGGTGAGATGAAAACTATCTCCCAGTTGAGAGGCACTCTGTGTTGACCATAGGTACTTGGGTTATGGCCTAGGTGGACCTAAACCTACCCGAACTCTCGCATAACATGATCATAGTAAAAGGGCCCCAGTATGTAATTATGGCACCCTTGTACAAACCAATCATGTTGCATTTGAACTAGCTGGTGTGTGACATCTACCCACTAGGGTACCATGAGGTATGGTCTCCAGAGTATATCAACATCCTCCAAGTAGTCAAATCTAACCCTCCAACATAACAATTCTCCATCCTACCATGATCATCTAAGTAAATAATTGTAGGCCCATGGATAGCCCATGGCCACCGTTGTCAAATAACCTATCAGCCTAGTACATGTGATATTCTCAAAGAATCACACCTACAAGAGTGTACAATATACTATTTTATTTAGCTCTTGGGGAATGAAGCACCCTAGATCATAGTATATATGTGCCAGCATGCTGAGACCCTAGGAATAAATAGCATGATGCTACTCCATGTCTCATATAATGTGAACTAGCTCTCCATCCAAGTGCATGCCTTGTCCATCAAGAACTAGCACTAGCACCATGGTAACAATCATGATGCACCTCAATAATGGAAACCACATGTAAGGTAGCCATTTGAGCTTAATGAGGGGTCTAATACTCTTCTCTCGAATGGGATGGCCTAGGTAGTACTCGATATGCTCTCGCATCTCCTTATATGACTACTCCTCTATTGAATGAATGATCTTTCCATGAATAAGTAAATGTAGGATGTAGTGAATGTCCTCTAGGGTAACTTTCATCTCTCTAGTAGGGAGGTGAAAGGTATGTGTATCTACGTCCCACCTCTCTACTAGTGCCATAAGCATAGAATCATTATATCTCATAGGTGGCATGAGGTATACCCAAAATAATCCAGTCTCCTACAAGATATCAATATCCTCCTTTGAAAATTTTGGAAAGCTACTCTTGAAAGTGACAAAATCGTCTACCTCCTAGACACTGGTGGGCTCAGGGAGGGGCCTAAAGAATAAAAAGAAAAATAAATCATCACTAAAATTCTTAAATGTATGTATTAGATAACTAAAAAATACTCTAAAGTTTCTCTAGGACATTTTTCAACTAACTTAGAAATTTGGGTCATTTTTGGAGGGGGGTCCTAAACACTTTATCCATTTTTGGACACTATGCAACTAAATGGGACACTTTGTGACTTTTTTCCAAGGTCCTAAAAACTTCTAGAAGTGCATAAAAAATATTATAAATACATAAATGTGAAGATAAAGCATTTTAGAATCCACTCATTGTATGTCGAAGCTCACCTCATGCCACCTTGTCACGTAAAATCTCTAGTCATAGAGGCCTGTACAATCATTTTCTCGACATCTTTAATCACTCTACACTAGGGTAAATCATCAAAAGGTAAATTTCAAAATTATAGTTAGAAATATCATTCTCAATAATATATACTTAATTTCATTAAAATAAACATATTTTACTCTAAGCATATGTCATTCAAATCAACGTATTGGGGGCTAGAGAACTTCATTTTTATGTCATTTGTTGCATTGAATTCATAATTTTGTCCCCAATTTAACCCAATTTCTATCAATATGTGGTGTTGTACTTCCAATACCCTATGTTAGAGACAAATCAATTCAATTAGGTTTGATGGCTACCCTTATTCCACCTCTATAAAGTAAGTGCAATTTAGGGGACATACATCTACCCTCAAATTTGATTCTCTATAGAAGATTAATAAGAGGATTTTTGAACAACTAATGAATTGGTGTTGTGGGATTCGATTCCTAACATTATGGTTTTGCAGATGGATATAGTGGGGGCTTCATTCTCCCTATTTTTTAAATATCCATATAAGTATCCTTTTTATAGTACAATCAAGTTCCTTAAGCTTTTATATGCATGTAGTGTCATATAACCGCTAAAGTGGGGGCTAAATGTAGTGTAGAAAATTGTACTCCTTTCTAAGTGAAAGTACAATTTCACACTTAGTTTGGACCTATTTTTTTGACCTTGCATTTATGCATTATTAAACCTCATTAATAGGCCCCTAATACATTTTAGTATGCATCCCAAGGCCTACTTTAATTATTTCTCAACAATATAACCCGCAATGAATAAATGTTATTAATTGATTTAATGCCCTGACATAATCTAAGTCTTGATTCTTTAGGTCAGGACATATTTACCCATGGGTGAATAGGTCCCCTTTAAGTTCATAAACTCAAATTAAAATATGTTTTTTGTGGCATTTCAAGGTCCTAAATTCAAATTTTAATTGTCTGCTTTCAAAATTTAATAAATAGGAAATTAGAAAGGAAGACTATATAACTAAGTATTTCAATCATTTTTCACTAGACATGAGAGAGATTCACATGAGATCATAAGGATTTACATTCAAGAGAAAGGAGAAATAAACCAAGCATTCAAATTTGAAGTCCTAGAGTAGCATTTTTTTTTTCCAGGTCTTCAAGCTCATTTTGCCAACAAGATCATGCATTGTTTCCTCAGTGGTTCTATCTTCTATTATCATTATACTTTTTACTTAAAGGAAGGATTTATTAGATTTGTGATCTATTGGGTGATTTGACATCTCCCAAAGTAGGTCTTCATCAATTTTCATGTTTCATTTGAAGATCTCATTCTAACACATCTAAATAGGGTTTCATTGCATGCTAGATCTTATTAATCTTAGACACACTTAAGATTAGGGCTTGCACACACTTTCATGTTTTAGATCTATATTTTTATCAAGGTTTATTACCAAAATTGGGGCTTGACTAAGGCAAACCCCTATCCTCCCCAAAAACAACATTTTTATTTTGCAAATTTGTCACAGGTACAGATCTAGGAGAAAAGGTTATGAAGTGCAAGAAGGAATTGCAGACATAGGACTCAAATCTTAGTTTCATATTTTTTAGAAAGGGAGAGCTAGACCCATTCACCCATGGGTGCATGTGTCCCTAGTAGCCTCACGAAACAAGCATTTTGCAACAGGTGCATAACAACCAAGCCTTCTCAGATCTTCTAGATCTTTGTTGTTTCTCACATATTTATGCATCTATAAGATCCAAGTGTTAGCTTGCATTTTTTAGTTGATTTTATATTTTTAGTTTTTCTCCCAAAAGTGTTAATTAGGCTGATACCCCTATCCTCAATCATAAGGAAATTAGAATATTTCCTCATTGAGTTGATTCACCTAAGGGTTGTAAGTCAGTTCTTTGATTGGATCTCATTTCCTAATGAAAATAGGAAGATAGGTCCAACATACACCCATTTTCCCCATTTCAAATTGATTAAACCTATTTTTTTATATTTCAAAAAATAAATGGAAAAATTGCATATCATTACTTCAATATTATGAATGATGTATATCATGAGAATTATTAAATAGTGTTTGAAATTTCACTTTGTGAGTCATTTTAATGCAAGATTTACACTCATTGGTTGTTGCCATAATTTTCAAATTTACATTATTTTTCTATTGCATATGTCAATTAGAGATATGTATGTCAATAGGACATGTAGAACTCAGTCTTGCATATGTTGTATGAGAAAAAGAGGTCATTAAGTTTTCAGTTAACATTGCATAATGAAAGACAAAAAGGGTTTTGGATGTGTGTTCATTCATAAGCTTGTCTTCTAGGAAGGGGTTTTGAATGTGGGTTTATAGAGAAGGATTTCCTCTTTTTAGAAAAATTCCATTATTTACAAGTGCTTTGGCCAAAGCCTAGATCATTGGAATAGATGATTTAACCTAGAAATTTTTATTTATATGATTCTCTACAACAACCTATAAATAGGACATTTTTTATATCCTCAGTTTTAGATATGCATGTAGATGTTGCATGTTCACCATGGTTTCTATACTACTATTATTTCTAGGTGGATAGGCTCTTTGTGCAAAGTTGGTGGTTCTCATGTCAGGAGAACTTTTCCAAGGAATCAATTCTTTGTGGTTGGGTGGAAAAGAACTTGGGCCATGTTCCTGTCCTCATCTTGCATGTGAAAGTGGTGGTTGCAAGCAACTAAGGATGGATGTTATAACTAATTTTTATTGTGCTTATTTTTAATTTTTTTTGATGTAAAATTGCTAGATAGCCTTTGTATTGTAATTATTATATGTATGTTCTATGTACCTAGACAAGCACTCACTCTCACATGTATAATTTATTATAAAATTTAGGTTACTTTAATATTACTCATGAGGTGTAAGTTGGGAATATTTTATTATTTTCCTATTATTTTTTAAAACTTAAAAGTTAATAAGGTATGGGCCTTACACTATCTTTTGGATAGGACCATAGTATATTTTTGTGGCTGAATTGTTGGAATCGTTGTTTATCTTCTTTCTAACTGGCCTAATTGATATTTTATGATCTTGTGAAGGATATAAATGGAAAATAAAATAAGTTTCAAGAGAAGTGAGAGTGAAATGTATTGAATATCATGCAGAAGTAGTGAAAAACATGTGGAGGATAGATCATATGCACTTTAACACCTCATTCAAAAAATTGTATTCTTTCAACATATGTTGTATTTCAAAAATCTTCTTGTATCCTGCTTTGAGATAGTGAGTCTCATTAGGTCCCTATATCTTTCCTTGGAGTTTTCCACTTTAATCTACAAGTACCTTGTATCTTTCCCTAAGGTTGTGCACCTTAGTTTTCAAGTCTTTTGATAGTGAGCATTGTTATAACTTTTGCAAGCAGTGAGCTTCATATATTGAGAGTTTTCTCTCTTTGTTTTTTCCCTCCTTTGGTTTTCCATTTAAATTTGGTGTTATCTTGTGTATGTGTGTTCATTGCATTATCTTTTTATTGTTGTTGATTTATGTATGAGTTGTTGATCTTGTTGAGGGTCTAAATTTGCATATTGTTGAAGGGTTTATGATTTAAAAGGGTTTAATTTTTTTATGATATTGATTCATCCCCCCTCTTAATATCCAGTTGTATTCAACAATTGGT
The DNA here is from genome assembly GCA_007258455.2 of Sequoia sempervirens. Lineage (NCBI taxonomy): Eukaryota > Viridiplantae > Streptophyta > Pinopsida > Cupressales > Cupressaceae > Sequoia > Sequoia sempervirens. The sequence goes on along the minus strand of VDFB02000017.1, from coordinate 331,498,860 downwards.
ATTAGAGTAAAGTTCCTTTAAAGAAGCTTAGCTACTTGAGGAAAAGATCTAGGATGGCACATGATGGATCTTACAAAGGAACTAGGTTTGAATAGAAAAATTATACCTTTTGGAAATTGAGAATGGAAGGTCATCTGAACTCTATAGGGTTTGGTGTTTGGAAATTTATCAAGAATGGTTATATTTCTCCTACTACTCCTCCAACGGATTTAACTAAGATCATATTGTATTAGAATAAACCAAGGCTAGAATTTCATATTGTGTGGGTTAGCTTATTAAGAACTTTTGAAAGTGATGAATTAGCATTTTGCTAAGGATTTCTAGAGAAATCTTAGCAGCATCTATGAAGGAGACAATAAGATAAAGCAAGCCAAGATGAAAAATTTTAAGAGCATATTTAAGACCTTGAGGATGATATAGAGTGAAGATATTTCTAGTTATATGCTCTAGGTGGATGAAAGTGTTATTGGCATCAAAAGTCTTGGTGGAGAAGTAAAAGAAGATGAGATTGTAAAGAAGGTTCTGAGATCTCTCCCTAAAGCTTATAGTTAGAAGGTGTCTCTCACTGAAGAGTCTAAGGACTTGGATTAGTATTCAATAGATGAAATTTTTGGTGCCATCACTACCTTGGAAATGAGATAATTTGACAAAGATGTTCCAAAGAAAGAAGTGTTGGCAAGAGACACTACACAAGTCATCTGGTTTTGTCATTGATGGAAACCTTAGTCAATGATTGGATCCACACATCAACATTTGATCATACTAGAAGTCAAATTGAAGTTTTGTGATTAACTGTCAAGCTGGAATAGACCATCTGATAGATTTGTGTTCATCGATTCATATGAAAAAAAAATTATCATTTTGAGTTGTGGATCTTAGTGAAGGTTTTTTATGTATGATCTACATTATCTTTGAATCTTAGACCCTCATATTGATCGATGTGAAAGTTAGAAGATCCGGTTGATTATTTTTTTGTTTAACAATGCATGAAGGCTGACTAAGTGAATATAGCTGTTGCAGATATTTGAGGAGTAATTGTTTAAGTTTTTTTGTGTTCAAGCATGTTTATTTGGGTCCTCACTATAATGTGGCTGAATTTGGTTGGTGTGCATTGAAATTTACTTTGGATTGGGCAAATGATTTTGTAAAATATTTTATATTTTATTTAGGCCGACATGTGGTTGATTAAATATTTAGTTGTGGATATATATAAGTGATCATTTATATAATTTTGATATATGTACAAAGTGTGTTGATGTGTGTTGTGAAATTCAAAAGGATTTTAGAGAAATTATGCATAATTTCACTTGTGCATAAAAGGATTTGTGATGCAAATTAAAGTAGATAGAGCAAAAGAGTAGAATTAGATAGAAGGTCAAGAAAGCGATTGATGTGCTTAACCAGAACTATAATCAGGAATTAGTAGATGTTATTTTGTTAGTTCAAATCTTCTGGATGTAATCCAAATCTTTTTGTAAGACAATGAGTCTTCCTTTTATATTTGAGCAGTGAGCTCTAGGCAATGTGCTTGAATGCATGTGCATTCCTTTTGTAACACTTGTTGAGTACACTTTCGAGATCATATTGTGGATTGACCTCCACTTTGTGATTTTCCCCTAATAGGGTTTCCATGTAAAAAAATCCTTATGTTATGGTGTTGTGGTTGCTTGTTTTTTGTTCGTGCATCTTTCTTTTGGTTTAGTGTTTTAAGTGGTTTAAAGATCAGATTAATAAAGTGAAATTTTGCAAAACATTGATTCACCCCCCCCCTCTTAGTGTTCCTTGATTCCAAAAATTGTGTTTGGGAAATTTTGACCATCTCAGAGAAACCTCCAAGAACAATAGTGCCTTCGGTAACTTTTAATTTTATTAAATTGCCTCAAAGACATGTACAACTGTGCCACAAAGTGGAATCAAGCATAGTAAATTTCCCACATTAACCCTTCTGAGAGAAACTCATACAAATCTAGTTTCAACAAGCATTAACAAATTCTAACCAAGAAACATGAAACATGAAAGATAAGATGGAACACACAGATTTACATGGGGAAAACCCTTTTGAGTAAAGAACCCCACACTCCAAAATCCCAGATCACCTATTATATTATTCATGCAACAAAATAGTTAAAAATACAACTCAAGCACTAATCCTTTAAGGAGATTACATCTTGTTTCACTCTCAAGAAAAATGGACAGCACAACCCCTTATACAATCATCACACCATTACATTACCCACTCATAGTATACAATGCAAATCCTCTCTCTTATGGACCTCTGATCAACCTCTCAAGATTTTACAATCCTCACTCTATTACAACACTCTCTCATAGCATTTAGAGAAGATTCACATAGAGGGAGGTTTCACATTTGATCCACAAAGAGAGAGAGTGGATGAGTTACCACCTTTAGAACAGAATTCCCTTCTCCTCCTCTAGCCTTCGGCTCTCTCTCTCCCAGCTCAGCCTCACGGCCTTGGCCTTCCTCATTTAGCATAACTTTTACTAGCTAGCCTCTCGGCCAACCCAACCTTCAGCCAACACAGGTCTTTGGCTTCACATTCTTCAACATTCCAACACTATGATAAAGCATTACAACTTTATAAAAAATTTCATTCTGAGAGAATCCCAGTCGAAAACTACATCTTTAGACCCATGCCTGGAAACATACCAATTCGGTTTCCAGTCATTATAGAAGATAAGCCATCAATTAGTAGTTTCCCATGTCTGGCCAATGGTTTCCAATTCATCTGATCAACTTCCTCCATCACACTTAGGGTTCTCCAAGAGTCACTGAGTCAACCATCAAGCACATGGGCCCATATGCCATCTATCCTCCACATCATTGCTACCTTTTAGCCTTCGACATGATCCACCATCCTATCGGGTCTCACATCTATCGGTAGTTGGAAACCAACCATCGATTTCCAACTGTCTATTCTCCTTCATATTTTGCTTCTTGTGGTGAGGGGTCCACCAAGACATGCATCCACTGCTTGCACAATTCTAGAGCATCAAAAGGGAATCTACAATATTCTCAACAAGTCTCTCAAAAAAGACTCAAATATTAACTCCCAGCAGTCCAAGTGGTCCCCACATCCGTCTACATCCAAATCGCTATATCATTGGAGAACCAAACTCCAGAACCTCATGTCAGAGTTTAGGAAGTTCCCAGAACACATGACTTTCCAACAAAGGGATCACTCCATCGCTCAAAACCTGAACTTCCAAACCTCAAGTTAGAGGTTACAAAGTTCCTGAAACTCGCAACAAGCCAACAACAAAGGAAGTAGCCTTCCCTCCATAGTCGTTAAGTTGAGAGGTTATGAAACTTTGGAACCCCGTGACTTCAGTTAGATAAACTTGAAAACAAGCAACTTAACTCAAGCCAATGAAGGAGGAAAGCAGAACTACTCTAGGAAGCAATCAAGCTAGGAAATTTGAGTCACAATTCTCAACATTCTCCCATTTGACAAAGAACTTACTAGCTCCTTCCAACGCAAACACAAAATCTTAAACAATTCTTTCATGATCCAATGAAGACACCTGCAATGACATCCAAGATTTCCACCAGCTCAGGAAATAGTTCCAACCATCCACCATAGGAAAAGGAATGAGCCAAGGTGTATATACATCAGTCTAACAAACAAAAGAAAAAGATCCCAATGATATCAACAACAAGATACTGCCATCACTCTAGAAAACAAGATAAAAACATTAGCTAGAACAAAAATCAAACTAACTACTTCTGTCTAACTGATAAACCCACAAGACTTAAAATAGCACCCACAACAAGTGTTAGATCATCCAATCATCCATACCTTAAAGGTATTAAACATTAGTAAACTTATGCCACCAACATAACCAACCCATGTACTTACAACTACAAGCTCCATGTGTATACAAGTCAATGAAGAACAAACACTTTCAGGAACTCGCACTGCATGATAAATGCCAAATCTGAAAGATTGAAAGAATAACAAGTCTACCAATGATAGGACATAGAAAGTGTAACCATGTAGTACCAAGGAAACATCCACAATGATATGTACAACCTGCAAATTAATAACCTTCAAGAACAATTCTCACCACTAGTCTTCACAGCTTTCCCAAGTTCTTCACACGCAACATAGGAAAGAGATAAAGAACTTCCAAGTTACCACTCAAGAAATTGAGTAAAAAACACAAGTTCTAACCAAATCTCAAGCCAATGTGATATGAAATCAAACGTTTAGGAAGATAACCAAGACCAAAGAGAGAAACACTACACATCATGTACCTGTAGAACATACTCCTACATACACCTCTAAAATCCAATTGTGACAAGTATGATCTTCTTCAAACTTCCCAAAGAGAATAGCATAGCAACACCCAACTGTTCAATCTCCAAGATCAAACACAATGTATGGATATAAGCCTCTCAAAGAAGATCAAACCACTCCATTTCCCATCTCAGGAAAACAAACCCATAAAGAATCTCCTAACTATTTTTATCAATAGAAGATATCACAAACAAGGAGATAGCCATGTTGTCCATCTTCCACTATGAATCCTCCAAAACCATTAAATAGTAGTTCAAGACGCATATCGTGAAATAAAGGATAAAGTACCTAAGAGAAACAATGGGCAATACCTCTCAAGTAATAAACTGCCGATCAGACCAAGAGTGGGAATTAGAATGCTCCTCCAAGACATGCAAGTCATCATGACTAATCCAAGACCAATCTCCTCATATGTCTCTGTTAAACTCATGTCCAACCAAGGTGTAGGCTTCTTGGAATTTCTATTAAAATAACATCAAGATCAACCATCAAATACAACCTCACCTCATTCTCCATGTATCCATGAGTATTAGCAACCAATCATCTCATGCTAACTCCAAATGCATCACTGCACTATCATGAAGTATCAGGAAAATGATTAAAGCACACAATACACAAAGAATTGCTAGATCATTGTCAAAGCTCCAATCATCTGAATCAAGAAATTATCATGCAATCATGATCTTTCCATCCCCTCGTAGGAGATACCAGGCTCCAAGTGAAGAAACCAAGGTCTCAAGAGAAATGCATAATGTCAAAACTCCAATGCATAAGAAAGAGTATACCATGAGATAAAACAGACAAGCTCTGAACCAACATCACCTGTCAAGCACCCTCAACACCTCAACCCAAAAAACACACAAGTCCTCCACAATTTCAAAAATGCTAACCATCTTCAAATAGTGACCTTGCCAATGCAAAAGAACCCTTCTACAACAACATGATCAAAGAGTTCCTCCTAGTAATATCTACAAAACTAAAGAAGACTAATTATTAAAAGTCACTGCTAAAGCTCCCATTGAATAGTGATACCGAGATTTCCAAGCATCATGACAACTATCTCTAAAACTCAAAAAAGAACTTTCAGGTCCACAAACATAGAGTTTTTCTACTAATTATCCCAAGTGAAACCAACATCTCATAAGTAAGGAGATTCAACATGCTACATGACTCCATAAAAAACTATCTAGGGACTCACTTATCATCCATCCTCTCAATCCCAAAACAACATACCAATGCACAAATGACCACAGGCAAGGCCAAGTAATGAAATTTGCAACATCAATAAATAAAACCTAGTGGATATAGATAGTCCACATCCAAGTCATCCCATTTCAAATGAATGAGTGGCCAACCCACACACTTGCATAACTCGTAGATCCAATCACTGAAACATGCAAACTCATTATCACATTAGTAATCATAAACTGAGATATCAAAGAAGATAACCATGTATACACTAAGATGCCAACACTAGATAATAACCAAATCTGATTTTCCAAACATGTCCACAACGAGCACCATAGTCTAGGAATCTATCAAGCAAACAACAAGTTTTCTTGACCATGTAAAACCTGCAAAAAATCATACAATATGCAAGTACAACACATCCTTAAAAGGAACAATAGTTCAGGAACATCTAGACCTATTTCAAACCAACTCCAAATCCACCAATATGCACATGCATATTAGAAAGAGATAGGCTACTTCAGAAGCTTTCAAATCATCTAATGATTAACTACATAGCCTTCATGCATTCGAGGTTAACAGAAAACAATGTCTTCCAACACCACGAAACACCACCCAGCATAAGCACTCTCTTCCATGGTTGAGAAACAACCCAAGCTTCTCCATATCACCAAGGAACCTCTCACATAGATACCCAATATGAAAGCTTTGCTACAACATAACCATGAAGTAGAAAGTTTCACCTCATGCATCAAAGTTATACTGCTGCCATTTAGGATACACAGATCAATTCAACATAACCAAATCCTTTTTCTCCATCTTCACCACCCTTCATGTTGTGTGTTATCTTTGAATACCACAAGACTTCCACTCACCAAAGGATCAATATACCAAATGATTCCTCCAAATTTATTCAAGCCTAACAGATTAAGAAATCTTCACAGGAGAAATACCCAGAACTAGCAACCAGAAGAAGGCTTTGATACCACTTGTTGGGAAATTTTAATCATCTCAAAGAAACCTCCAAGAATAGTAGTACCTTTGGTAACTTAAATTTTTTATGAAATTTCCTTAAAGACACATACAACTATGCCACAAAGTAGAATCAAATGTAGTGCATTTCCCACATGAACCCTTCTGAGAGAAACTCATGCAAATCTAGTTTCAACAAGCATTTAAAAATTCTAACCAAGAAATATGAAACATGAAAGATGAAATGGAACACATAGATTTACATGGGGAAAACCCTTTTGGGTAAAGAACCCAACACTCAAAAATCCTAGATCACCTATTATATTATTCATGCAATAGAATAGTTACAAATACAACTCAAGCACTAAGCCTTCACATGGATTACATCTTGTTTTACTCTAGAGAAAACTGGACAGCACAACCCCTTATATGATCTTCACACTGTTACATTACCCACTCACATTATATAGTATAGATCCTCTCTCTTGTGGACCTCTGATCAACCTCTCAAGTGCCTACAATCCTCACTCTGTTACAACACTCTCTCACAACATTCAGAGTAGATTCACATAGAGGGAGGTTTCACATTCGATCCATAGAGAGAGAGTGGATGAGTTACCACCTTCATAACATAATTTCCTTCTCCTACTCTAGCCTTTGGCTTTCTCTCTCCCAACTTGGCCTCATGGCCTTGGCCTTACTTACTTAGCACAACTTTTACCAGCCAGCCTCTCAGCCAGCCCAACCTTCAGCCAACATAGGTCTTTGGCTTGACATTCTTCAACGTTCCAACACTATTACAAAGTATTACAACATTATAGAATTTTTCCTTCTAAGAGAATCCCAGTCAAAAATTGCATCTTTAGACCCATGTGTGGAAACATACCAATTCAGTTTCTAGTCGTTATAGAAGACAAACCATCAATTAGCAATTTACCATTTCAGGCCAATAGTTTCCAAGTCATCTGATCAACTTTCTTCGTTGAGCTTAGGGTTATCCAAGTGTCACTGAGTCAACCATCAAGCACATGGTCCCACATGCCATCTGTCCTCCACATCATTGCCACCTATCAGCCTTCAACACAATCCACAATCCTGTCGATTCCCACATCCATCGACAATTGGAAGCCATCCATCACTTTCCAACTATCAATTCTCCTTCATATTTTGCTTGCTATGGTGAGGGGTCCACCAAGACACACATCCACTTCTTGTGCAATTCTAAAGCATCAAAAGGGAATCTACAATATTCTCAACAAGTCTCCCAAAAAAGACTTAAATATTAACTCCCAGCACTCCAAGTGGTCCCCACATCTGTTGGCATCCAAGTCACTATATCATTGGAGAACCAAACTCCAGAACCTCATGTCGGAGGTTACGAAATTCCCATAACCCATGACTTGTCGACAAATGGATCACTTTGTTGCTCAAAACCTGAACTTCCAAACCTCAAGTTAGAGGTTACGAAGTTCCCAAAACCTATGATGAGTTGACAACAAAGGAAGTAGCCTTCCCTCCATAGTCACTAATTCAGGAGGTTATGAAACTTTGGAACCCCGCGACTTCAGTTAGAGAAACTTGCAAACTAGTGGCTTAACTCAAGCTGATGAAGGAGGAAAGCAGAACTGCTCCAAGAAGCAATCAAGCCAGGAAATTTGAGTCACAATTCTCAACAAATTGATATCAAAGCCTAGTTCCTCAGAAGAAGTTTAAAAGCTTGGGGAAGATCCATGAAAGTGATTCAATGGATTCAAGCAGTCTTCAACAAATTTTGGTGGCACTAGATGATCTTGATCAATCAAAATCTGAAGTCCAGGAATTGTAAGAAAATCTCATGAATGTTGAGAACTTCATTCAATCATTGAAAGATAAAATCAATAAGTCTAGGGAGAAGAGAAGGGAACTCTATGATTAGATCAAGCAAAAAGAGAGTAAAAGCATTGAAGATGAACAACTGAGTCAAGGCCTGAAGGAAAAGATAGAAGAATGTAAAAAAAATTCCACAGATAATGCAGTCCTAAAGCATCAGATGGAATCTATTATGATAAGGATGACTAAGGAGATTGAAGACAAAAAGAAGAATGAATAGAATCTTGCTCATTCCTTGAAAGAGAAATCTGAAGAATGTAGCTAAATTACTAATGGATTCAATCAGTTGGAGCTTGAATTGGAACAATCTAGAAATAATGAAGAAGAGCTTGAAAAGCATATTGTTGATCTCAGAGATAAACTTACTACTACAAATGAATTCAAGGAGAAGTTAGAGATTAGCTCAGCCAAGCTTGATGAATTGATTAAAAGTTAGAGGACTGGAAGTGACAAGTGAGTTCTTGGATATGAGAAAGGAGAAAGCTCTGGATCTGGACAAAGGAGATTTAGGCAAGGAAATCAAATGAACAAAGCTGAAAGGTATCTAGTAAGACAACCTAATGCTCAAAGGTTCAATGGTTACTATTTTGTTTGCAATAAATTTGGTCATATGGCAGCTCAATGTAGAAGCAGAATGAATCCAAGTGGTTCATCATTCTCAGGTCAGTGCTTTAATTGCAATAAGTATGGTCATAAGTCAAATGAATGCAGAAATGTGTCAAAAAATGTTTTCAATAGAGATGTCAGATGTTATGCATGCAATAGATTTGGCCATATTGCTAACTAGTGTAGATCAAGAAAAAATCAATGGAACAACTAGTATGGACAAAGAAATGTGGTGTGCTACAATTGCAACAAATTAGGTCACATTGCTAGATTTTGTAGAAGCAGAAGGGTCTAGTAAATCAAAACAAAAACATGCACGAGGATGAAAAGGGAAAAAGAAAAGTTACTATAGATGAGATCAGGAAGCAAATGAAGAAGATATGGGTGAAGACGAGTCCTTCTCATGCAAGAAATGATTCCACACCAGAACCAAGTTCTAGCAATTCCTCTGAAAATTAGTTTAAGGCCTCTGGCCTAGGGGGAGTTTTCAAGAACATATTTGAAACCCTCTATCAATAGTTGGTACTGGAATGTGACAGATTGCAATGATTGCATTAGTGATGTGCAGATGTTTTGGGATCTCTTGTAAAGGAAATTTATGCAAAATTGAAGGTCCACAAAAGAATTTTCTTTCATAGTCTGTGAGAACAGGGTATCCGAAAGACCTAGGGTAAAAGCATTTATTGCAATGAAAAAGGTTAAGTTCATGAATGATAAAAATTCATTTCTATCCTTCATTTGTCACATTTCATTTCAAGAAAGAGAAGGTTGGAATGCTCTGAAGTGAACTTTGGAAAACTTTGGTGAAGATTCAAGTATGAAGTTGATTCGGTGATCAAACCCTAATCCAGCAAAAGGTATTTATCCAAAAACTTGTGAATTTAAAAATTTTGAAAATGGTTGCTTTGTTGGTTGTGGATATTAAGGATAGGCCCCATTTGAAATTAAAATGGCACTAGTCAAATCCATCAAAATAGAACCTTTAGGTGCATTTTCTTGCATTCTATATGGTGTTTTACATATCAAAGATATTAAGGCATACATTCATGGAAATTTTGAAGAGTTAGGAAGCTCCCAATTGCTAAATTTTTACACCAATCACATTGTGGAAGAATATCTCCATGTAAAACCTAAATTGAAGTTCTTGGAGGAGAATAAATTCACTTAGATTGTGAATTTTCCTGTATTTGAAGAAAATGAGTGGGTTCGGTATATATTGAGTCAAGTGCATGCTGAGTTTATGTGGTTAAGTCAACATTTTAAGATCACAAAGGAAGATATAAGGATTGTTACTGGTTTAAATTCATCTAGTGGGTTTCCCAAGTTAAAAGTTGTGAAGAATCAAACAGTCATAGATGCAACTAGTTCAGTGTTCAACAAGAGAGCTATGACAATTGATGATATTATTGAAGTGGATGTTAGATTTACTTCTATGGTCATTGGGTACAATATTTATCACTCCAATTGGGACAATTATATATCTAGTATAGCAATCTATGCTACATATCAGATGGTCAAAGAAAATGCAAATTATGACCTGTGTGAGTTACTCTAAAGCCAACTAAAGGAGAATCTTGGAAAAATCAAGAAGGATAAGAATAATTATTTCAAGTATGGTAATATGTTGTTCTGTTTATTCTTTTATTTCATGAATAAAGTTTCGAGAGTTGGAAAATTTCAATGGAAAGGTGATAGACCTATAGCTATTCAAATCAAAGACATGTTATGCAACATTGGTGACAACAAAGCTAGAAAAATTGCTATTTGGGGTTATTTCAAGAACTTTCAGAATGAGATGCAATCCAAGAAAAGGATTCCTACATCTGTAGTGGAAAAGTATAAAGACACAATTTTCTTCATGGTTGATATTGATCAGTGTTGATGGAAGTTGTTGATCCTAGAACAATGTAGATAATGCCTATGGGTTATGAGGTTGAAGAACACATTTTGAAGCTATATGCTCAACACTTGCTAAGTAAACCTCAGGATCTGATAGAAGAAAGGTTTGGTACCTTTGAGGAAAAGAATATGGAAGTTCATGCACAATTGAAGAATCCAATGATAATCCAAAAGGTAAGAAAATAAATCAAATCTTTTGTAGAAAGCATGGGGATATCAGTTGAAGTTGTGAGAGAAGCTAGAAGGAAAAGAGAACAAGGTGAAGTATGAGAGCTAGCTAGAACTAAATCTACTAGTCTAGCAGCATCCTCTACCAGATCTAGATCCACAAGGATCTTTACTCTCTCATCTAGTCCTACAAAGAAGTCAAGTCTTGTGAAAGCTCAAGCCAAGACATCCAGTAGAGAAGGAAAAAGGAAGAAGGAAAAGAGCACAAGAGTCTATGATGTTGTCTCAAAAGATGAAGAGATTGAATCTGATGAAGAGGTAAGTGAAATAAAGCATATGGTCACCAAGGCATCAAAAGTAACTAAGGACAAGCCCTCTAGTGAAGAGAAAGCAAAGAAAAAGATGAAAACTAAAAAATCAGGTATGTCTATAGATGAATTGGAAAAAGCCTTGATTAAGGATGGTAATCTTAGCCCACTTTGTGAATGGTATGACACCTTTGATAATGTCAGTCAAAGAATTCTTGAGGAAGCAACAATAAAGTATTTGAACAATTTCAATATGACTCTCATTGAAATAATTTTTGAGTTGCCCAAAGGCCTATATGAAGTTTTAGAAATGAGGAGAGTGAATGCAAGAACTAAAGAAGAGAAAATGAGAGAATGAATACTTGTTGATCTATATTTGGTGATTTCTATAGAAGAAATGAAGAATATTCTCAATGAAGCTAAAAGGAATTTCAAGAGAAAGAAAAGGGTGAACAAGCTGATGATTGGATACACTGAAGAAGTTGCAAAGGATACTGAGAAAATCCTTAAGGAAATTCTGATATAGAATTAGATACAATGTTGTTTCTAAAGAAGTGCATGTTGAAGATGTTCCATCTTGTCCGACAAATGAAGAAGGGAAAGAAGATACATATAAGGATACTTTGAATCCTATAGATACACATGACACTAAAATTCCTATGGAGACTGAAGCTCCTAAAGTCGTGTCAGTTCAAGAAAAAGAGATTCCTAAAGCTATGGAAGAATCATTGACTGAAGTGAAGGAGATTCCTCTGGAAGCAAGAGACACTACTAAGGCAATAAAGGATTTCTTAGAAGAACAACAGGAGGAGTTTGATCCTAAATTGATTAAAGTTCCTATCAACTTAGCTACTTTATCTCCCATTGTGAAACTAAAAGTTACATCATTTGCTCAGGCCAAGGCAAGGGAGGAGATTCTGAAATCTCATATTAAAAATAGTGAGTTGTTAAATCTTACATCTGGTATTCTAGAGAATATCATGCCTTCATATTTCAAGGATTCATCTAATTCTCCATCTGGTCAACTAAAGAAACTTGTTAATTTTGTAAGTACTCACTTTGAGTCACTTGAAAATTCAACTATGGATAAGGTTCAAAAGGAATTTAATGATAAAAGGTTCAATAGATTGAAGGGGATCATTGCTAATGATAAATTTTGTTAGCTACCTATGTAAAGAATATTCAAAGTTCTTTGTCTGAAGGTGGAAATATTTACAATTCATGCTTATCATTGTCTAAGTTCATTGAGGACATTGAAAAGAAGATGAAAGAATATGAGAAACAATTAGTAGATATCTCTCAAGCATTTGATCCTCTAACTATTTTTGTTGGAAAGCAAGAAGGTCAAGTCATATCCCTGCTTGACAAGATCAAAAATTTGAAGCATAAAGAAGGAAAATTTGTTGAAAGATTTTGTGAGCTTAGAGGATTGATTGGTCCTAAGATGGAGACAATGCTTAGTGCATTGAAGGAAGCACAAGATGCTATGGTGGTAAGTGATCCGGTGAACCTTTAGTCTACAGAGATGCAATCTTACTTATTTTGTGGTCACATGACTATCTTGGAGAGTCTCAAAAAGAGTTAGGACACTAGCCTAAGCCTATTGAAGAGTAATTTTTCAGACATATTCAAGTTTATGTAAGTTAGTGAAGCATGCTTGTACATATGCAGTTTGTTCATAGAATTTTTATTTTATTTTTGGTATGTGGATTCTTGTCTTTTCCATTGATGTCAAAGGGGGAGTTTAGGACAGTGAAAAATTCCTTAATCATCTCAAGGGGAGTTGTGTTTTTGAAGTTTTGAAGGTTGGTAGTGTATTCATGTTGGTACTAATCTGACACTTAGTCATTTTTCAATAAGTATTGCCATCAATACCAAAGGGGGAGATTGTTGGAAAGAGACACTACACAAGTCATCTACTGTTGTCATTTATGGAAACCCTAGTCAGTGATTCAATCCACATGTTAGCAGTTGATCATACTGGAAGTCAGATCAAAGTTTTGTGATTAATTGCCAAGCTGGAACAAAGCATCTGACAAATTTGTGTTCATCGATTCATATGATTTTTTTGTTATCATTTTTAGTTGTGGATCTCAGTGAAGGTTTTTTTATGTATGATCTATGTTATCCTTGAATCTTAGATCCTTGTATCAATCGGTGTGAAAGTTAGAAGATTTGGTTAAAAAAAAATTGTTTAACAATGCAAAAAGGCTGACTCGATGAATGTAGCATATTGTGGATATTCAAGGAATAATTGTTTAATTGTTTTTTGTGTTTGAGCATGTTGATTTGATTCCTCACTATGTTGTGGCTGACTTTGGTTGGTGTGCATTGAAAATTACTTATGGATTAAGCTGACAGTTTGTAAATATTTTATATTTTTGTTGAAGCTAACATGTGGTTGATTAAATCTTTAGTCACGGATATATATAAGTGATCATATATATCATTTGGATGGATGTACGAAGTGTTTTGGTGTGTGTTGAAAAATTCAAAAGGATTGTTGAGTGAATGTGCACAGTTTCACTTGTACATAAAAGGATTTGTGATCCAAATTAAAAGAAGACAGAGTAGAAGAGCAGAATTAGACAGAAGGTCAAGAAAGCAATTGATGTGCTTAACCGGAACTGTAATCAAGCATTAGTAGATACTAATTTCTCAATTCAAATCTTTTGTATTTAATCCAAATCTTTAAATGAGTCTTCTTGTTGTATTTGAGCAGTGAGCTCTAGGTAGTGTGCCTGAATGTATGTGCATTCCTTTTCTTAACACTTATTTGAGTATACTCGAATCATATTGTGGATTGACCTCCATCGTGGTTTTTCCCCTAACAAGGTTTCCACATAAAAAATCCTTGTGTTATGGTGATGTGGTTTCTTGTTTTGTGTTCATGCATCTTTCTTTTGGTTCAGTGTTTTAAGTGGTTTAAAGATCATATTAATAAAGTTAAATTTTGTAGAACACTAATTCACTCCCCCTCTCAGTGTTCCTTGATTCCAACAGGAAGTGGCATTCAAAATGAGTAAAAAGATAGATGATGAAGTAGTTGATTAGAATGATGAATTTGATGAGGCTAAAGCAATTTTTGTATGAAGATTGAAGAAAGGTACCAACAAATACAAAGGTAAGTTATCTTTCAAGTGTTTCAATTTTGGAAGGATTAGTCATTTTGCATCTAAATATCCTTATAAATAATTAGATGATAGTAACAATTTAGCAATAAGGTCAAAAGAGGCTTCTATTCTACAGAGAGTATTTTTTTCTCGAAAGGTGAATAAAATGATTCAAATGATGAAACTCTATTCATGGATTTGAAAGACAAAAAGGGTGATATTAAAAAATATAAGAGGTTTGGTACTTTGCAAGTTGATAAAGATAATAAAAGATTAATGGTTGTGTGTACTACCTTTCATGCAAAGGAAGAATAAAATGTTTGGGTGATTGACAGTGGTTGTTCTAAGCACATGACTAGTGACAAGAGAAGGTTCATTAGTATTAAGAAGGTAAATGGTGGATATGTTAAGTTTGGGGGTGATGAGTCTACCCAAATCTATGGAAAGGGTATTATAACAATTGATGAAAAGAACAGAACTAAAGATGTCGTTTATGTCAAAGGTCTAAAGCATAATCTTCTTAGTGTCATTTAGATGTGCAACAAAGGATACAATATTAATTTTAATGCTAATGGTTGTGAGATCAAGAAGGTAGGGTCCAAAAGATTAGTTGCTAAAGGCACAAGGACAAATTGAAATGTTTATCACCTAAAGGAGGCAAATGGAAGAATATTCTTACTGGCTCAGTCTGGTGAGTGTTGGTTGTGGCATAAAAGGATGGGGCACATCAACTTTTAAAATATGGTGAAGATCAATTCCACTCATGTAGTGAGAGATATTCCTAAGATAACCAAGCTTGTAAAAACTTTATGTAAGGAATATCAAATGGGAAAGAAAATAAGGATAGTTTTCAAGAGCAAGGAGTGCTCTATTACAATGCCATTGGATTTGATACACACTAAACTATGTGAACCTACAAGAACAAGGAGTCAACAAGGTGAAGGGTATTTCATGTTTCTTATCGATGATTACACTAGAATGACTTGGGTTACATTTCTTTAAGAAAAATAACAATCCCTTGATAAGTTTAATATTTTTCAAAGATAAAGTTGAAAATGAAATGGATTCTAAGATCAAATGCTTAAGATAAAATAGAGGAGATAAATTTACTTCAAATGAATTTGAAAAGTTTTGTGAAGAACTACTTGCATAACAAAGTGTAGTTGAGGGTCAATATAACTAAGACCCCTTATGAGCTTTGGTATGGAAGGCCTCACAAGTTATTAGATATATTAAAAAAATTGGAATAAAATTTTATATCAGAAGAGATGAAGAAGAACTTGGAAAGTTTGATTCAAGGTGTGATGAAGGGATATTTCTAGGCTGCTCAACCAGAAGCAAGGCCTATAGATGTTACAATAAGAGATTGGTAATGATGATTGAAAGCACAAATGTTAAAGTAGATGAAAACTTGTGTTAGATCTCAAAAGAACTGGAGGTTTGCGAAACTAATATACCTCCCTAGATTAAAGAAGAACAAAAAGAATAATAATATAAAGAAGAAAAGGAACTAGAACTAGTGAAGGTTCCCAAGACTCCAAAAAATATGTCAAGAAAAACCATTTTGTAGATCAAATAATTGGAGACAAGAGTTAAGGTGTGCTAACCAAGAGTAGGGTTGCAAAAGCATGTAAGTGAATTTATGTTTACTATAAAAGATTGAGCCCAAGACCTTTTTTGATGCTAACAAAGATGAAGGTTGGTTGAAGGCAATGGAAGAAGAATTGGACTAGATAGAAAAGAATGAGACATGGGATTTGGTTCCCAAACTAGCTGACAAGAATATTATATGAATAAAGTGGGTGTTTTGGAACAAGCTGAATGAAGATGGTGAAGTTGTGATGAACAAGGCTAGATTGGTTTGTAAAGGTTATTCACAAGTTGAAGGTATTGTTTTTTAGGAAACTTTTTCTCCAGTACCCAAAATGGAAGCAATAAGGATGTTTCTTTCCTTTGATTCTCATATGAATTTCAAAGTCTATCAAATATACGTCAAGTCAGCCTTCTTGAATGGAGATCTAGAGAAAGAGGTATATATTGAGCAACTAGATGGTTTCTAGTTATTAGATGATTTGAATATGGTGTGTAGACTCAAGAAATCTTTGTATGGACACAAGCAAGCTCCTAGAGCTTGGTATGCTCATTTGAACAAGTACTTACTTCAGTAAGGATTCAAGAAAGGTACTGTAGATAGTAATCTTTACATTAAGGTTTAGGATGACAATATTTCTATTAGGGTTGTATTTGTTGATGACATCAATTTTGGTTGAGATGATGATATGTATAAGAGGTTTGTAGAAGATATGCAAAAAGAGTTTGAGATGTCTATGATTGGTGAGTTGTATTTCTTCCTTGGGCTTAAAATTATGTAGCTAGATGATGGTATCTTTATTTATCAAGCTAAGTATGTTAAAGAGATGTTGAAGAAGTTTGGCATGGAGGATTCCAAACTAGTAGGTACTCATATGGTGACTGGTTGTCACTTAAGAAAAATTGATGAGTCATTGAAGGTTGATCATACTCTTTATAGGTCTATTATTGGATGATTATTGTACTTAATTGCTTCTAGACATAATATGATGCATGTAGTACATTTGGTTGCCATATTTCAAGATAGTCCCAATGAATATTATGAGAAGGTAGTAAAAAAAATAAGATATTTGAAGGGAACTCTAGATTATGTCCTATGATATAAAAAGGATGATAACTTTTCTTTGAATGTTTATATAGATGATGACTAAGCATGATGTGTGGATGATCGAAGAAATAGTAGTGGTAGTGTGTTTTATTGAGAGATAGATTGGTCTCTTGGTTCAGTAAGAAGTAGGACTCAGTGTTCTTATCCACAATAGAGGCTAAATATATTGTTGCAACATCTTGCAGAATCCAAGTGCTTTGAATGAAGAAAACTTTGAAGAATATAAAGGTGTTATATAATGAACCTATTCTAATATTATGTGATAATACTAGTACAATTAACATTTCCAAGAATTTGGTGATGTATTCAAGAACCAAACATATTTCGATTCAGTATCACTTTCTAAGGGAGAAAGTTACAAAACAAGAAGTCATATTGGAGTATGTCCCTACTAAGGATCATATTGGAGATAACTTCACTAAGGAACATTAAAAGGATAATTTTGAGTATCTCTAGATAAATTTAGGGGTCATTTCCCCTCCTTGTTCTAACTAGATGTATAGATGGTGCATCTATCTAGGGGAAATTCATGTCATATCATTTTCTCTTGGATTGATGTGTGGTACCTCTCAAAGGGAGTAGGTAGTTGGTTGGTTGTTTTTGATAGGAGGAGTTGGTATAATTGTTTGAAGAAAATGTACAATTGTTGGTCAAAGGAGGAGAATGTGTTGTTTCAATTGAAGATCTAAATGATGCTTTGTCCTTGAAGTCAAAGGATGTGCTATTGCTTTTAATATGCAGGTGTGTGTGGACCTTTTTCCTTAATGTCAATGGGGGAGAGTGAGCACTAATGTGTTTCCATCAATTCCAAAGGGGGGATTGTTGGAATTGATTGTCATTGATTGTCATTGATGTCAACACTTGGTGAGATTGTTGTATGTTTGGCATTGGTTTTCATTGATGATTTTTTTGGTATTGTTTGTCAACACTTGGTAATATTGTTGCACATATGTCATTGATGTATGATGATGTTTTTGATGTTCATGGTTGGACATGTCATTCCTTGTTTGATGTCAAGTGAAGTTGTATTGATTATGTTTTTGTCAGCAGGGATGATATCATGATGATATATTAAGATAAGGATTAGAAGTAAATTAAGATGAAGATTAGAAGCATCAATATGAGGATTAAAAGTTTTGATGATGGAGGAGAGATGATGTTGATGATATCTACCATGTCATATTCCCTCTCGTATTTT
This sequence comes from Sequoia sempervirens, assembly GCA_007258455.2. Classification (NCBI taxonomy): domain Eukaryota; kingdom Viridiplantae; phylum Streptophyta; class Pinopsida; order Cupressales; family Cupressaceae; genus Sequoia; species Sequoia sempervirens. Next base: position 331,480,522 of record VDFB02000017.1, on the reverse strand, counting down.
TCCTGATGAAGTATGTGTTGCTACAATGAAGTTCTAGTCTATGCAAGTTGGTGAAAGGTTCTACTATAGGAAGTTGTGTTGACTGTTTGGGAGAATGCTATGTATTTCTCCACTATTAATTTTTTGGTCTTATGGTTTCAGATTTAGTATTTGTACTTTGTGAATTTTACACTCCTATCTTTTCAACCCACCTATGTTGTTGAGGATGTTTCTGGTAACTCCAAAAAGTTGGTAGTTTTATTGGTTATGATGACTTTTCCAAAGAATTCTCCACATTTCTCCACATTGATTTTTCTGCTCCTATGGCTTGGTGAACATGCTCCTAGTATCTGTGTAGTGTCTTAGTTCAATTTTTCATATGTTGAAGTGGTCCACAAGTTGTTATGTTAATGTTATGTCTCATGTAGTTGTGCATCTTATGTTTTTGGGATAAAGTATTATGTTTTTTTTGGTTTGTGGTGGGTGTTAATGGCATGACTATGTGAAAGAAGTATCTATAAATTTTTTTGGATATTCAAGGAACATCTCTTTGTTGTTTGCACATCAACAGTTGATCTCTTTAGTGTTGCATTGTTTTTTGAGTTGGATCTCTAGGTAATTTGTGGATGTTTGGCCAAAATAGCTTGTTATATTGCTTGTGCTATGTGCATTGGGGTCTACATCAACATATGAAGTTGTGTTAAGATGTATTTGGGTCCTAAGGACCCATCTTGTTGTGGACCATAGTGAGTAAATTCAATTGGAAGTATGTTTTTTGGCTAACTGGTTATGTGCTACACATTTCATCTACATGTTTCCTTGTTTCCAACTTAGGTTGGTGTACGCCACCATATTTGGTGTTTGGGATCACATTGGAAGATGTAATATGATTTTTTTTCATCTTTATCTTCTAGATAGGACCGTAGTATGTTTTTATGGAAGACTTGTTGGAATCTTTGTTTATCTTCTTTTTAGCTAACCTAATTGATATTTTGTGATCTTATGGAGGATATAAATAGAAAATCAAATTATTTGCAAGATAAATGAGAGTGGAATGTATTGAAGATCATGTAGAAGTAGTGTGAAAGTGTGTGGAAGATAGATCAAATGTGATTTAATGCCTCACTCAACAAACAATATTGTTGACATATGTTGTATTTCTAAAATATTCTTTTATCTTGCCCTAAGATCGTGAGTCTCATTAATTCCATGTATCTTTCCCTGGAGTTGTGTGCTTTAGTCTTTAGTCCCTATATCTTTTCCTAAGGTTATGCACCTTAGTTTATGTAAGGAAATTTATTCATCCTAGAAAGAGCATTCAAGAACAGTAGGTTCCTTTGGTAACTTTTAATTCATTATATTCCCTCAAAAACACATACTACTATGCCACAAAGTAGAATTGGACATAGTTCATTTCCCACATTAATCCTTCAAAGAAAAGGGCATGTGCAGGATCCTCATGGAAAAAACAGGCCCGTAAGTGGCAAAAAAATCAGAAAAATTAGAGTTAGGCAACTTGACGAAAAAATTTGAATAAGTTATCTATATATTTCAAAAATATGTAAGAATAGAATCTGTAGCAAATTGAATGTAGTTTCTAAACTACTAGGTTTGTTTTAAAAAAAAAGAAATCTATTTGGTGAAAATTTGAAATTTCAATGCAGTAGTACTTAAATTTCAGGGAAAAAATAAGTAGGTGTTTGTATGACCACCCTAGGTAACCACAATAAAATGATAATATTTTTATAAGATTTTAGATATAAATTGAGGACTCATGTCCCGATGTGATGCATATTTTTTTTGTAATTTTTTTCCAAGTAAATAATTAATTATTAATTTTTTATTACAACTTTTTAAAAAAAAAAACTTGTATGTCTGATCACCTTAACATGGTCAAAACTTCATGAAATTCAATTTTTCTTTTTTTAATCCTATATTATGCAAAGCATAGAATGTGACGCATGTTTTGGATTCAAAAAATGTGATACCATTTGAAAGCTATAGATGTTTTTCAATCAGTCTATCTTTTAGGACTTTAGTCATAATTTGAATAGAAAATGAATAATAATTACTTATTAAATTCAAAGTAAAGAATAATTTATATTGGTGGAAAGCTGAGAATTTCTTTTAAAAACCCTTTTGCTTTCATCAATTTTGGGTAAAAAAAGTCGTCAGCCACATACCCATCATATTGCCACTTTTTGGCCCATCATGATCCTGCACATACCCAAAAGCTCATGCAATTTAACTAGTTTCAACAACGTGCACAAAACCAATTCAATCAAGAAAAACCATTAAACATGAAAAATGGAATAAAAGACATGAACACACAGATTTACATGGGGAAAACCCTTACAAGTAAAAAACCCCACACTCCAAAAGCCTAGATCACCATTGTATTATTCAGCAATATAATACAGTTCAAGCTCTAAGCCTTTACAGAGTTTACATCTCGTTCCATCTAGAGATAATCTAGTAGCATAACACTTCTCAGACACTGTCTCACATCTCCCTCTCTAATCGAGAAACTCCAAGCACTCAACTACCCAGCCAAACACACTATGGTAGTCCCATTTAGTTTTCAATCATTCTAGTAAACCATCATACTAGATGAACAACCACAAGTAGCTTAACCATCACCCCCTTCCTTCCATTGAAGTCATATCAAGACATCGAAGATACTTCAATCCATGTCCCTCTGACTCCCCTTTGCCACTTTGACGAAGGTAATACTTCCATGTGTTCAACATATGCTAGTAGGACCCACCAAGTCTTCAGATATTAGAGTGTTGAAGAGACATGATACCATGTATCTCTAAACACTTAATTTTATATTGACATCTACTTGTTCACCAAATACATGTATCACAATATCAATGAGAGAATATAACTTTTTCCACTGATATAAGGATATCACATCGATAAGATAATACCACTCCATGTGATCCCCACTACAGCCCATCAGCCTATCAAAGAGACTTACTTCAAAGTCTCAGAAAACTCACAAAGTCCCACTGACAAGGTTCCTCCATCCTTCCATTGGCATTCTAAGGAGAAAACTTAGTATCTCCCACCAATATGGGAGTGTTACACTGATCAAGCTTATAGTGTTTAATCAAGTGGTCCCCATCGTCTACACAACATCCATGTCACTATCGTATAACTAATGTCATCTTCCACATAGAACAGCCCCACTTAATAGCACCCTAAGTTCCCACTCCATCAGAACATTAAGGAGACAAGCTTTAGAGTCCCGTTGAAGTCACAAATTCCCAATGACAAGAGTCCCCACCTTCCATCGACATGTCAAAGAGACATGATCCAATGTCCCAGTGACAAATTTAATTCACTCTGATAAGAGACTCATCAAAGTATCGAGGAGACTTCTAAGGAACTCCCTTCAACATCACTCTATCTTTCTAATAATAGTCCTCATCGCCATGTCGAATAGACATATTACAATGTCCTGTCGACAAAGCAATTTCCCACCAATAAGAGTTCTCATCACCAATACAACACCCTCCATTGGGATTTTGATCAGACTAGTAACTCTATCCCAATGATATTCAATTGCATGTTCGGCAATGTAGAGGCCCAAACACCAGTATGTTTGAGGCACCATTTCTCAATGTTCTCCCACTTTTCAAAGAATGTACTTCCCACCAATCAATGCATTAACCCTCTCTATCACCTAGGAAACTTGCAACAACATCTATAATTTCCATCATCTCATGCAACAACTTCAGCCATCCTCTAAAGGAAAATAACATGCCATGATGTATATGCACCAATCTAATATGAGACACCAACAATAGAACCAACCAATGGAAAGGGATTCAACACACTACCACCACTCCACTATGCTCAACAAGCCATATAGAAGCATAAACAACATCAACTTCAAAACCCCAAACTAGAACACAACCATGAAGACATTCTCTAGAAAACATGATAGAACACTAGCTTGAACAACAACTAGAAAACTAACTGCTTCCATCCAACTGGTAAAACCCACATGACTAAGAATAGCACACATAGCAAGTGCTAATTCATCCAATCACACATACCTCAAAGGTATCCACATCAGAAAACTCATGCCACCTACGTATCCAACCCATCAATTGCAAAAAACAAGCTCCATGTGTCAACCAATTGAAGATGACCAAAACACATCCAAGAACTTCCATTGCATGGGTAATTCCAAATCTAAAATATCAAAGCATAACGGGTCTACCAACAGTAGCATATAAGAGGTGTAAACCACATCATGTAGTACCAAGGAATCATCCGCAATGATATGCACAATCTATAAACTGACAACATGTAGAATAACTCTCACCACAAGTCTGCATAGCTCTCCCAAGTTCTTCACACCCCAAAAAGGAAAGAGATAAATAACCTCCATGTCATCACCCAATAACATGAGTGAAAAAACATGACCACAAGCTAGTGATCACTATAGCTCTGACCGAACCTCAAACCAATGTAATATGAAACCAAACATCCAAGAAGACAACCGAGACCAAAGAGAGAAAAATTGCACATCATGTACCTATAGAAAATCCTCCTACATACACCTCTAAATTCCAATTATTTCAAGTATGATCTCCTTCTAGAGCATCCCAAAAGAAAATCCATAATAGCACCCAATCGTTCAATCATCAAGATCAAACTTAGCATGTGTATATATTTATCATGTAATCAACATAGATGTAAGCCTCTCAAGGAAGATAAAATAATCCATTTCCCATTTCAGGAAATAATCCCAATACCATCCCCTATGATCATCATAAATGAAACTACAAACCCAAGGAGATAACCATGCTATCCATCTATCATAGTGAATCATCCAGAACTATTTATTATCAACTCAAGATCCATATCCATCAAAGAAAGCATAAAAAGCCTAAGAGAAACAATGGGAATTACCTCTCAAGTGATAAGACATTGAGTAGACCAAGAGTGGGAATGAGAATGCTCCTCCAAGATATGCAAGCCATCATGAATCCTCCAAGAGCAATATCCTCATAGATCTCTATTGAATTCATGTCCAACCAAGGTGAAGGCTTCTTAGACTTTCTACTTAAATCTTCATCAAGAGTAACCATCAATAGAACTTCTCTCCTCTCAAGAGAAATATAGCCTCACCTTATTCTCCATGTATCCATGAGCATCTATAAATGATCATCTCATACTAAACTCTAAATGCACCACTACACTATGAAGTTCTCAAGCATATGACCAATGCACCCAAAACATAGAGAATCACCAAACCACTATCAAGTATCTAATCATATAAAATAGGAACTTGTCATGACATCGTGATCTTATCATCCACCTTAGGAGATATCATGCTTCAAGTGAACTAACCATGGTCTTGAGAGCAATGTATCATGCCAAAACTCGAATGCATAAACAAGAGTGTATCATAACATAAAACAAATAAACTCTAAACCAACATCACCTATCAAGTAGTACCAACACCTCAACCAAAGACTCCAAGAATACTTCATGGTTCTGAGATGTTGCACATATTCAAATAGTGTCCATGCAAATGTGAAAGAACCTTTCTATAGCAACAGGATCTAAAAGTCCCTCCTAGTAACATCTACGACACTAAAGAAGATCATTCACCACCAAGTGATGAATCCATAGTCACTGCTAAAGCTCTCGCTGAACTGTGACACCTGAGCTCTCCAAGAATTATGACTAAACATCTGCTAATTTGAAAAAATTCTAGGTCCACTCAACAACATTTCCATCTAACAACAATACCAAGCAGCACCAAGATCTCCAATCCATGAAGACAATTACCATCACCGTAAAAAGCTTACACAAAGTAGTGTATCTAGGCTATCCATTACATCATGATACACATGCTACAGATCCCCATAACTGACTATTTAGGTACTCAACACCATTCATCCTCTCATCTCAAAGAAACCACACCAATACACAAGTGACCATAGACAAGGCTAGCTAAAAAGTCTTCACTAACACTAAATCAACCTCATGAATATAGACAGTCCACTTCCAAGTTATCTCACTACAGCCAATGGGTAGTTAATCTTCCAATCACATAACTTGAAGATCAATCACAATGAATGTGCAAACCCATCATCACGCTAGAGACTACAACATTGAGATCTCAAATAGAATTTACCATGTAAACAACATGACTCAAACACTAGATCAAGCTCAAACTTGATTTTCCAATCATGTCCACAACGAGCACCATATTATAGGAAACCACCAAACAAAACCATAGGAGATGTTGATTGACTTATCACATACCAAGACTCCCATGCAAAGATAACATCACACCTCCTCACACCATGCATGAAGCATGCATGCAGAACTACAACTATCTCATCTAGCAATGCCCCAAAAGCTAAGGTCTAGAAAATAGTTTAACAACTCCACAAAGCCACAAGTTTTTTTTTTACCATGTAAAACCTACAAAACCACTATGTTCATGAACACCCATGCACACCCATATCCACTTCACATCTAGATGACTCAAAAGTCTAAAATATAAACACCATAATAGTTAAAGCAAAAAATGGATTATCATGAATGAGCATTACCATAGATTTTTTAATAAAACCTATAAAAAACTCTTAGACCCAGAAGCATGAGTTTGAACCATGCAGGTACAAAACATCTATAATAGGAAAAGGTAGTCCAAAACTTCAAGCCCATTTTAGGCCAACTCCTAAACCACCAACATGTACATGAATTTGAGGGTTAGAAGTAATTATAGGATCTTTTAGATCATCCAATGATCAACTCCATAGCCTTTATACAATCGGGGTACCAGAAGACAATGCCTTCCAATACCAAGAAAAAGCACCTAGCATAAGCACATTACTCCATGGATGAATGACAACCCAGACTTCTCCATATCATCAAGGAGCCTCTCACATAGACACCCAATATGAATTTTTTCTGCAACACAACCACAAAGCAAACTATTCCACCCCATGCATCAGGATTATATTGGTGCCAACTAGGAACCTTAGATCACAACATTCCAATATGACCAGCTTCAGTTTCTTCATCTTCACCATCCTTCATGTTCTATGTTATCTCTTGAAACTCAAACAAAAGATCATGAAATTTCACTCACCAAAAGGATCAAATCATCAGTCGTTTCCTCTAGATTTCCTCAAACCTACTAGACTAAGAAATCTTCATAGAAGGAATACCCAAAACCAGCAACACACTAGGAAGAATCAAATCCCAGGAAAAGGCTCTGATACCACTTGTAGGAAAATTTATTCTTCCTACAAAGAGCATCTCAGAATAGTAGGTTCCTTTGATGAATTTTAATTCTTTAGATTGCCTCAAAAAAACATACTACTATGCCACAAAGCAGAATCAAACATAGTTCATTTCCCACATTAATCCTTCTAAGAAAATCTCATGCAATTTAACTAGTTTCAACAACGTGCACAAAACATATCCAATCAAGAAAAACCATTAAACATGAAAAATGGAACAGAAGACATGAACACATAGATTTATGTGGGGAAAACCCTTACAAGTGAAAAACTCCACACTCCAAAATCCCAGATCGCCATTGTATTATTTAACAACATAATATAGTTACAATACAGTTTAGGCTCTAAGCCTTCATAGATTTTAAATCTTGTTCCATCTGGAGATAATCCAGTAGCATAACCCTTATCAGAAACCATCTCATGTCTCCCTCTCTTACCAAGCAACTCCAAGCACTCAGCTACCCATCCAAACACACTATGGCATTCCCATTTAGTTTTCAATCATTCTAAGAAACCATCATACTAGACAAACAACCATAAGCAGCTTAACTGTCACCACCTTCCCACCATTGGAGTCATATTGGGACATTGAAGAGACTTCAATCCATGTCCCTTTGACTCCCCTTTGTCACTTCAATGAAGATAATAATGCCATGTGTTCAACATACACCAATAGGACCCACCAAGTTTTTAGATATCAAAGTGTCGAAGAGACACAAGACCATGTTATCTCAATGTCATATTGACATCCAATTGTTCACCAAATACATGTATTGCCATGTGGATGAGAGAATATAACTTGTTCCACTGATATAAGGATATCACACCAATAAGATAATATCGCTCCATGTGATCCCCACTGCAGCCCATCAACCTATCGAAGAGACTTACTTCAAAGTCTCGATGAACTCACAAATTCCCACCAACAAGGTTCCTCCAACCTTCCATCAGCATGTCAAGGAGACAACTTAATATCTTCCACCAATATGGGAGTGTTAAACTGATGAATCTTATAGTGTTTAACCGAGTGGTTCCTATAGTCTATGTGGCATCTATGTCACTACAGTACAATTGATGTCACCTTCCACATAGAACGGTCCCACCTTTATAGCGCACTAAGGTCCAACTCCATCAACACATCAAGGAGACAAGCTTTAGAGTCTCACTGAAGTCACAAAGTCCCAGTGACAAGAGTCCCCACCTTCCATTGGCATGTCGAAGAGACATGATCCAATGTCCTAGCGACAACATTAAGTCACTCTAATAAGAGACTCATCAAAGTGTCAAGGAGACTTCTAAGGAACTCCCTTCAACATCACCCTGTCTTGTCGATAATAGTCCTCATTACCTTGTGGAAGAGACATATTCCAATGTCTCGTCAACAAAGCAATGTCCTACTGATAAGAATTCTCATCACAAATGCAACACCCTCCATCGGGATTTTGATCAAACTAGTGACTCTATCCCGGTTATATTCAATTGTCTATTTGATAATGTAGAGGCCTGAACACTAGTACATTTGAGGCACCATTTCTCAACATTTTTCAAGTCTTTTGGTAGTGATCATAGTTGTAACTTTTGTAAGTAGTGAGATTCATATATTGATAGTTTTCTCTATGTGGTTTTCCCTCCTTAGTTTTTCCACATAAATTTGGTTTTATCTAGTGTATGTGTGTTCATTTCCTTATCTTTTTATTGCATTAAGTGTTGCTAATTTATGTATGATTTGTTGATCTTATTGAGGGTCTAAATTTTCACATTGCTAAAGGGCTTGTGATTCTAAAGGTTTTAAGTTTTTGAGGATACTGATTCACCCCCCTCTTAGTATCATGGTGTATTCAACTTATTTATCTCTAATTTGTGTGTGAGGCATTAATAGGTCAACCTTTCAGCACAACTATAAAAAATTTCCATCATATATGTCCAACAATGTAGTAGTGAGCACCTCCAATGCCCCCTATGCACCAAAAATAGCATTCCTAACCCTAAAAGAATGAGTCATAATCTCATGGCTCATAATAGAAGGAAGAGAAAATATCATTTTCAATTTTTTCCATTCCATTTCAAATTATTTGATTTAAGTAGAAATGTGTGGACATAAGTAATATACCCTTGCTGTAAGTGGTAAAATTGTAATTCAAACTTAACACTTTACCCTCATTGTGACTGTCACTGTGGACAGTGAGAGGAGTGTAATTAAAAATGGAACTTAAAAATGAACAGTTAAGTGAGCCCCCCACCAACCACCTAAGCTTACCAATTATAGTAACCTATAAAACGTATTCATTTCTCCCATGTTTTGAACCCCAGGATAAACTCAAGTTACTATCATTGGCTCATTTGTGTAGGTAAAAATGCCCCTAAAGACACCTATGAAGCCTCCTTCGCCTAGATTTTCATTCTCGATTATATTTTCTAGCAGTGTTGAGTTCAACATAGGATAATTTGTAGGACCCCTAAAAAAAACATTTTTCAAGATCCTCATCACTCTCCTCACCCTTGCTCTTTCTTTTTTAAAAAAGTACCACTTTCCCACATACATATAAGGAAGCTAAGGTAGCAAAATAATTTTCTACATGTTAATCTTGTGAGGAGGATAATGCAAAACTTTATAGATCCTTACAATAGTTACAAAAACTTAAATAGAAATAAACATAAATGTCATGCATACAACAACACATTGATTTACATGGCTCACAAGAATATCACTGACCAAAGATCTAAAGGCAACACAATAGCTATCAAACTCTCATAACAAATCACAATGAATAGCCATAATACAATTCCCTCACAAAATATCTACTTTCAAATGTAAGATCAAATGATGAATGGTTCAAATTTACAATAATAAAATATACATAAAATATGGCTTTTAGAGGCATTTTCCCTAAACCTCTATAAATATGCACAACCCAAGACCCCTTGTTGGGAGTGTCATCCCTCTAGACTCCATAAGGAGGGTACTCCCCTTGCAACCCTTCATGCTTTATATATTAAACTATTACAATTGCAAAGTTGAGACACTACCTTTACTAAAAATCTCCCACTTGTCAAACACCTTGCAAGAGAAATGGGAGGATCAATACCATGATTTAATTGTTAAGATCTGAGAGAACAATAGACTCTAAACACCATCTGAACTTCTTTGTGATCACAGGGTTAATTAAAAAATCTATAACATTCATCAAAGTTTCTACCTTAACCAATTTCATCCTACCATCCTCAACCCCCCTGCAACCCCCACACTCAATATATTAACCTATTATAATTGCAAGGTTATGACACCATTTTATGTAACAATGCATAGAACAGCTAGCAAAAAACATGAGAAAAACATCAAAATAATAACAACTATAGAATACTTTGGTTTTCTTGGGGACTTCCACCTAATTGACCTGAGGTTGGGCTTGGATTTGGGGCTGAAATCTCCCATTAGTATTGCAAAGAGAAAATTCAATAATAGACTATATGGGTATGTGTTGAGGCCATAGCAGAGGCTAGAGACCCACTTTAAATTCTCAAGAAGATATAAATAAAAATCTATTTGACAATCCATGATTAAGACTAGTGGATTTGAAATATCAGTCCAACCTTAAGGATTATCCAAAAGAAAAACTTTGAGCATTTTTGATCTCCCATCATAATCCATCCAGGCATCCCATTTTTCCCTATTCTTGAGATTTTATTTCATTAGCTGATTTATTGAATTTTCTCTAAAGCTCACCCAAGTAAAAGAAATTGAATAAACATTCTTGATGTCAATTTTGACATGGTTATCATTGACATCCCATTCATCCTATAAAGTATCGAACTCCATAGTGATGACATGAAAGGGTGTGGTGGAACCCCTAAAACACTTTGTATTCTACTAATTCAAATCCATACTTAGTTGTTTCCTTGGTTTTAATATTTTGTCTTCTAAGTTATGGTTTTGTTTTGTCTATGCCTTAAACCCTTCAAAAACCCTAAGTGTGCATTAAGCCTTTTTTCCTATGTTCCAACTCTTTGATGACTTGTTATAGCTCGTTCCTGATGTTCTAAGTTATAACCTGAGTCATTGAAATCATGTGCTTATTGACCCCATGTCCTATCTTTACTAGTCACTACCTGCTTGAAATATATTAACTATGACGATAGTTGTGTGGGTTTCAAAATCATTAAAATATTTATGAGCATGTCCTAAGTCTGATATGTAAAATGCCTAAGTCTTTTTATCCTTTAAACCTAGCTGAATACCCCTTTGAAGTCATTACTTATCATGTGTACCTTTAAAAACACTTAATTTATGGTTGTTGGTCCTATCACTTACATTTTATCAATTTCCTACTAGCCCGGGGCATTAAATATTCATGGAAAAAAACCAATGGGCTAGTGGGCATGATGACATATGTCCTTCCTCTTAGTGGTACCTACCATTCTCCAAAGGTGGCAATGGTGAAAGGAATTAAATCAATGGTTCTAATGCATCAAGAAGATTAAATCCTAGTCATTCCTTGGCATCCCATAGGTCGATCTCAACTCTCAATGGGTTAGTGGGGGAACACCACATGGCATCATCTACATCATTGGAAAGACTTTATAAAGCATGAAATATTTGATTAAATATTTTTGACGGCCATGAGAGCATTAAAGAGTGAGCTACTAATGAGACTTATTTGTCATGTGGGTATAATGAAAGAGAGATGTTTTAATCTCAACCATCCATCATAAAATAAAATTAACAACTTGGGCGTAGGCCTAGAGATTAAAAAGTGTGCATGCATTGAGATGTACTAAATCAATCATGACTATTGCCTACCAGCCCATGTCTGTTGATCAACATGTTGTAGATTTCAAAGGGATAGGAGGTGAGTGCCATGTGGACTTTCTCACAACTTGTAAAATGTTGTGGGGTTGTGAAAATAGCAAGAAGGATGCACACTTGGCAGAAAATATGAGTGGATGGATGTTGAGTCAGCAAAGGGTCATATTTTAAAACTTCTTTGACTCCATATGATCTGACCATTAATCTAGATCATGAGGAGATCAATGGTTAAAATTCAAAGTTGATAAAATGGTGTCATGGAGTCATTCTAGTTCATGTGAGCAAGCAATAATGGTAGAGTTCATGTTTCTCTACCAAATTGAAGGCTTTCTTCACCATAAAATTTGGTTTTAAATCATCACCTCAATTACAAAAGCATTTTAAGGCATCCAAAAGTTGTTGCAAAAGAATACAAGCTCTTGGAATACAAAAATTAGGGTTTTTCTACATCAACAAACTAGTAAGTTAAAACCTTATCTCTTATGATCAATTCCTTGCAATTTCCATAGGTATTGTTGTCTCTCTTATTTGGGTATGGTTTTGGGGTTTCTTTTAAGGTTTAAAGCTCATTAAAACTGTAATAAATTCATAAATTTGGTTGGTCTTTGAATCAAATTTTCATCTTGAACCTAAAGCCTTAGTCTCAGCCCGTGAAACCATAGGTCAAATTTGTACAATGGAACCAAGATTCCAACCCCCTAGTTCTAAACCTAAAAAGAGACCCCTAATCTAAGACCTAATAGACCAATTGAATCCCTCAACAAATGACAAGTGTATAGGGAAAACTATGTTTCAAGCCCTGGGGTTAAATATCGCATTGTCGACAAACAATATGCCATTAAGGATGCTACATTTCTATATATTGGTTGGTCATTGTTTCAATACTAGTTCCATAATAGAAATGCTCAATTTCCTATCTATAACCCATGGAGATTGGATATGGGCAAGTTGATCATCCCCAATATGTATCTGGATATAGATCTTCTCAAAGTTATTTCAGCTATGACCCTACTATTAGGGTAGTTAGAACACATTCTGGTAAGAATATGGTTTGGATTAACAAGGAAGAACTCACAAAGGTTTTCAAATTAAACCAATGGAGTGAAGGAATGGTGGAAATTTATCAAAATAAGCTAAGAGAATAATATGAGAAGGTGAGACCAGCCTTCAAAGTATCAGTATTAGCACACTTCTTGGTGGTAGGAAAGAGAGGGAGAAAAATTATGCTTGGTCCATCTGACAAGGAACTCTTCCTAATAAATTACTTTGTAATTTACTTCCAGAAGACTTTCTACTCCCTTTTTTAGATCTTGGGGTATAATCCATCCTCAAGTATGCCAATTGCACCCATGTATATGGAAGAAAATATACAACATCCCACACTCGGCACATCCTATGATTTTGCTACATATTTGTCAGAGGAAATTCATAAGGGTCTAGTAGCACTGAAGAATGGTGAGACAAGAGTAATATTTTGGTGGTACTCCTTGTTTATGCACATGTTCCTATACAAGGGTGTAGATTTCTTTGGTAAGGATATGGAATTGAAGAGATAGGTGAATGGTGTTGATATGTCAGTCCAAACATAGACCTCACTTTTGGATAGATATGAGCATAAATCTAATTTTGTGTTCTTTTCAAAGATATTTTCTTCCAAATTGATGATGATTTTGGTACTGAATATGCCAAGAATTCCAATTGCATTGCATAATTTCCCTAGTCCTAAAGAGAGGAGGCCTAATTTAAAAATTGACCATAATTGGGGGATGTAATTCCTTACCAAGATTGCACAATACTCCATGTGTATGGAACTGATATAACACCCCATTTGCTCCCTAGAGTTGTACCATTGAGTTTTGGGTTCCTTGAAGTCATGTGGTAGCTCGATGATGTTGAAGATAATAATTTGGTCAACTTGAGGAAAGGGACTTTCCTTCCAGCTTACACTCTATTTTTAGATATTTTTATGATAACTAGTGGGTAGAAGAACTTCATTAAGAAGCTCAAGCAATATGGAATGAAATGGTAAGCACATAGAAACCATGACCCAAAATATTTTATGGAATGGATAAAGGATAGGATGAAGGGAGGAAATTTTGTTCATAACTTCTATTTCCCTAAGGATGTTATCTAAATTATTTTTGATTTCCAAGTTCAAGAAGATGGAAAGATGAAGTGGATTGTTTTCAATAAATTAGAGAGACAAAAGAAAATTAAAGGTCCTCAATTTAAAGCTCTCCCTGATATAAAGAATGAAATATTGAGAGTAGAATCATTTTTTAAAAATTTTGATAAAGTTTTTGCAAAATTGAAGAAAGAATGAGTCAAGACAAAGGAAAGCTTGTGATTTCAATGGAAGAAGATAAGGGGAAATCCCTTATGGTAGAAGAGATACCAACATATCATCCACAAAAGAAGGTGTGTGTCTTTGCTAGGAGGAAAAGCACTATGAAAAGGCAGTTAACTATTGCCACCCCTACCCAATCAAAGGGTTCAAGGGCATCTTATCCTCAACCACAACTACCACCACCTTCACCCCAAAATTCACCCACATCACAAATAATTGAACTCAATTCACCTCCTAGAGGACCCTCACCACCAAAAGAGCCACCATAAAAATTACGAACGGTTGAATCAAGTGGGCTTGTAGATTATCCAACTAATGATTCTGATGAGTAGATTTTTTATATTAAAGATGAAATGGTGCAAGGTATTCCTTCTCCCCAAATGGAGATAGTGCCACAAAGTGTAAGCCACAGATTGAGTAAATTTGACCTGAGTGGGGTAAACAATTCTGATGATGTTAGGGCAGAGGCTTGTGAGAAATTTATGAATGATGATGCTTTTGTGAAAACACAAGCCTTTCAAGAGTATGTATGGAGAACCATGAAGGATGTGTTGTCGTGTGAATTGTGAGAGATAGTAAATGGATAATAAAAACACACACAACCAATGAGACATGTTACATTAAATATTTGAATCAGAAAATTAACTGAATTAAAACAAAACAAATCTCTAAAATCGTTCCATTGTTCTCTATTCTCAAGGATCCTTTAAATCATTAGTTCTCTCATATTTGTATATGTATTATGATTGGTTTGGATGACAACCTAAGAAATGAGATGCTATAAAATGCAAGAAACTAATTCCTACATGATTTAATAAGTTATGTGATAATGCTATGATACCATGATATTGAATGCTACAAATGACAATGGTGATATGGCAATGGATAATAATGCTAAAGGCTATGGTGAAAATGGTGCATGAAGCTAATATGATAAACTAAAATGCAAATATAAGACTAGAAGACATGATTATAAACTAAATGATTCTACAATGCAAATTGGTAAAATGCTCCAATACTATATGCTTAAACTCTAAATGCTCTAATGTGATTTATGCATAATAAGTTTGCTCAAAGATGTGATGTAAAATGTTGTAGAATGGGCTTGTATTTATAGGATTTCCAAAGCATCTTGTGATGTGGCAGCAATCAACAGTCAAGATTTTAGCATGAGAGATGAATGGGGGAGATGAAAGAAGTTAGAAAGAATCATGGAGAATGTTCCCTTGAACAAGGGCAACATGCCAAATGTATGAGGGACTAAAATGTGTGAAAGATCCAAGTGTCCAAAAATTCTTTTGGAATTGGTTGAGAATAATGCAATTTAAATAGTAGACATATTTAAATACATGTGACACTTGATGAGGTGGCAAGAGGAAAAGTTGTAGACATGTGCTTAAATTCCAAATTTGGGATTTAAATTTAGTGGAAAGATTATTAATTAAATAAAAAAAAACTATGTGAATTTGTTTATTTAATTAAAATATAAGAATGTGATTTTAGATTGAAGAATTAGAAGAGTGTGAACTATATAAATAATTTTGGACTTTATTTATAAGTAGACAAATTAAAGGGGTTTATTAATTAAATAATTAGTATTTAATTAATTAATTGTCTTGACTGATTTTAGGTGTATACATTTTTCTCCTCATTGAAGTAATGTGTTTACACTTTGCTTCAAAGAAAAATTTGTTGTTGATGTTGAAAACAAAAATTTGATGCCCGAGATGCTAATTTTTTGGGTGATGATGGATATATGCCCCCTCGAGAGATAAATCAATGAGTTTTTGAAATTTTAGGATCTTTTTTGTGATTTTTTAAAAAAATTGATGATTTTTTGATGATTTAGTGATGATTTCAAAATTTTATGATCCAAAAATGATTTATCTCCCGAAAAAAGATGTTTAAGCCACCAAGTAATGAAATGATTAATTAAGCCCCTTTGAAAAATAAAATAAATCATCCCCACAAAAATCCCACTTAATTAACCTTTAAAAGGTTAAAAAGGTGGATTAAAAGTTCATTTGTGCATTTGCAATTTGAACATTGAGAGTGATTGAGTGATTTAGCAACTTTGGAGCAAGATGGTGATTCCTTAACGTACACACTGATTCAAGCACATCAGCCATCACAACCATCTGGCAGCATATGGACCTCTAGTATGTACCTCAAAAATCCTCCTCATAAATTGTGAAATTCATTTTTCATGCCTTTTTTCACGTTTGAATTTGGTTTTTTAAATTTTAGTGCATATGAGCACCATTGTAGCACATAGAATGACTGTTGTAGTGCATCTGTGAGTCTAGTGCATAGGATTAGGATTTTAGCACATAGGTTCATTTAGCACATAGATTGTTTGAAGTAGCACAATGAATGAATTTTGTAGTGCATTGGTGCATTTAGCACTTAGGTGAATTGAATTAGTGCATTGATGAGATGGTGTAGCACATATGTTGATTCGACGCATAAGGACTTTGTTCCAGCACATCCATGAAATTATCTAGTGCATATGGTAGTTTTGTGCATTGAAGCCCTATTTTAGCACATTGATAAACTTCTCTAGCACATCCATGCTTTTAGCACTTTGGGTCACTGCTTTAGCGCATCCAAGTCAAAATGATATAATTGTCAGTAAACTCCTTGATTTTTGATGATTTTCGATCATGTCAGCCTCTTATTTGATTTTGATTGATGATCTTGATAGATTAGATGTTATTGATCTCATGATAGGTGAGATTCAATTATTTATACCAATAATTTACCTCATGATAGGTGAGTATCAATGATAGTTTGAGTGATTTATTGACCTCATGATAGGTGAGGTGCATTGATAGATTGATTAATAAACCTCATTATAGGTGAGGTTGAATGATATATTTATTGATCAACCTCATGATAGGCAAGGTTGAAGGATAGATTGATTGATAAACCTCATGATAGGTGAGGTTGAAGGATAGATTGATTGATAAACCTCATGATAGGTGAGGTTGAATGATAGATTGATTGATAAAACTCATGATAGGTGAGGTTGAATGATAGATTGATGCTCACAAGATTTGATCCAAGCCTCACCAGAGTTGATTAGATTGATAGACTGATTAATTTTGACTAATTAACAAGATTATTGATTTGTGATATTTTTTGATGATGGGAGCCTTTGACGAATCTGTTGATTTGAGAGTGTTTCCCTAGGACGTGGGATTTGATGACCCACATAGTGTTGGCTAAGGTAGCCATTATTGCATGATGTAGATTGTCCTCTCTAATAGATATTCCCTAGATTAGGATTAACAGGGGTCTCTTGATAGCTTTAGCAAAGAGGTGGCATAGTGCGCATAACACCTTTCACTTACCCATTGATGAGATGACAATGACACCAGAGGATGTCTATCGGATTTTGTGGATACCTATTGTTGGAGAGCTAGTGTTATATGATTCTACTGAGTAGGGTGGGACTAATGCACTTCACAAAGTTTTTGAGGATATGCGGCTATGAGATTCCCTAGAGAGAGATGGTTGATGCTTATGCCACATTACCATGTGTAGTTTTTGGTTTCATTGGAGGATTCCTTTGTCCTAAGTGCAGGTCAAAGGGACTTTTAGTTGGATGGGACTAGATTCTTGAGAGCATGATCGCTCAGGGTACTAGATATGCATGGAGATGTATGCTTTCCCATTTATACCATGATTTTTACTAGGTTTTCTACCTCTAAGGGGCTAGTTTATCAACAAGAGTCACATTGCTTTAGATATGGGCATGGAAGAATATAGCGGTCACTTGTCCAGTAGCATATAGATAGCGACTAGCCATGAGGCCATACATTCATGCATACATAGGCCCAATTGCTTAGCCTAGGCTAGAAAAACTAGAATACTGGAGGAGAGTATGTGATGATTTAGAGACATTGACATGGCAGCCCTATGTTGATTGTGAGCAGTGGCCAAAGGAAGATACCAAGATGCCATTTTTTTGCCAGCCTATGTACCTGATTGGCTGGACACGATTCATCATTAAGAGATTCTTGTTGTTGAGGTTACTTAGGTAGTATGGAAAAGTGTGGGGGATGCCTCAAGGAGTGGCACATTATGTGTGGTGATGGATGGATGTGATAGAGTGGGGGCCATGCTTATCATATGATGCTTCAGTTCAGGAGTATCGGGGTCTACAAGCCATCATTTGCGATATTCATCCAAAGATTATTGAGGCTCCAATATCCGAGGAGTATGCACAATACCTCTTCTTATATCCATTCCCATGGATTTCAAGGCTAAATGATCCAATGGCATTGCTAGATGATGAGAAGAGGGCAGCAATACATGGGCATAGATGGAGGAGAGATGGGGGAGATGAGGAGGAGGAGGAAGTAGATAGCACTAATGACAGGGATGGAGATGGAGATGGAGGAGGTGGAGATGGTGATGGAGGTGATGGTGATGGAGGTGATAGAGATGGTGGAGATGGTGGTGGAGGGAACATGTTAGATGTACGAGATTTTAGAGTGCCTCAGAAGAGGTGATCATTGGTGGTTATTTCCTAGCAGCATGTGGAGATCAAACTACCCTCGTAGCATTAGTAGACTCAAATTGTTGCATTATAGGTATAGGTTCAGACATTGTAGGGTCATCTTGCATAGGTGTAGGCTTTACTAGCATAGACACAGGGATAGATATAGACACAGGCATAGGCCCAGGCTCAGGCACAAGCACAGATGTAGGGGAAAATTTCTACACTCACGATTGAGAGGGACAATCTAAGACTACAGGTTGATCAAGTAGAGGGCATTGCCAAGAGACTATAGAGGGCTATTGAGGGTACCTCGACAATGGAGCACTTTAGAGAGGTATAGCGCTCTACCAAAGAGGTGAAGTTCTATAGGCTAAAGTATCATGAGATCATTCCGCTAGAGCATCAAGAGAGCTCTACATAGTCTGGTAATCACACTCACACTAGGACTACCAACAAGGGTGTGAGACAGCCACTTCCAAGAGATCCGAGAGATCCTAGTGCAGGTCCAT
Organism: Sequoia sempervirens; assembly: GCA_007258455.2. NCBI lineage: Eukaryota > Viridiplantae > Streptophyta > Pinopsida > Cupressales > Cupressaceae > Sequoia > Sequoia sempervirens. The sequence continues at coordinate 331,461,093 of VDFB02000017.1, read as the reverse complement.
CTAGTGGGGGAGGCACTAGTCCAATGATGTCGGCACCATCTGGGGGGAGCACGACATAGCTTCGATGTGACGATAGATTTTTTGTATGTTGGGACATGATGTATACTTCTTGATTCAGTTGAGACACTATGATATATTGCCATTTTTTATATTGATTTATCTCTTTATACCCTTGGATATCCTTGTACACTTTGAGATTATGATTTTGAGGTTATATGATATGCGGTGATGATTATCAATCTATGTGTTTATATGATTTATGATGGATTCCTATGATGGATGCATTTTATTTCTACTTTATGATGCTTATGTGAAGTTCTATATGATGGTGGTATGATATGCTATGGATGCAAATGATGAAACATGCATTATGATTCTATGATGCTTTATGAATGATGCCTATATGATACATGTGATGGATCTTATTATGCCAATGAAATGTGATGCATTTTATGTTTTTGTACTTTTCCAATGCAAATAGATGATGCAATCAATGGATGAATGTATGATAATGTTAATGCACAAGTGAATGGATGAATGGAATGATCGCATGATGGTGCATAGTTTTATGCATTTATGATGTTTATATGATGTTTATGTAATGATTATGTGATGCTTATGTGATACTTATGTATGATAATGCATGATTGATGATTTTATATGCTTAATGGATTATGTTTCATTTTATGTGAGATGGATTTTGATTATGCAAATGATGTATGATGTTATGTACGCTTATGTGATGATTATGGTGATCCAGTTAGTCCTTTGTTAGTCTCAGATTTGAGTAATAACAAATTCATACACCCTGACAAATCTATCTTCACTACTAGTTTTAGATGTTCCTAACAATGGCATTATATCTTTACAGGGAAACCTGCTTACCAGTCATATTCCTCAGCAACTTTTTCTTCTTGGAAATCTTACTCTGTTGGATATGTCTTTCAATCTTCTTAATGGACCATTATACCATGTCGTGTTCTTCAATAAGTTTTTCTTCTTGGAAATCTTACTTTGTTGGATATGTCTTTCAATCTTCTTAATGGACCATTTTCTTGATGCAACTATATGGAATGATTTTGATTATGCAAGTGAGATGCAATGCACTTCTGTTTGTGTTTCCTAATGTGTATATTATGATGTGATGCATGAATGGATGAATGATGTGATAATGTATATATGATATGAGAATGCTTTCTAGTGTATGCAAATGATGATGCAACTATATGAGAATGATGTGTTTTTGTTTAATTTCAAGTGTACTCAATCCATTAATGATAAAGATAACATCATTGTTAAAATTCTTCCAGCCTTGGAAATCCCATAAATACAGATGCAAACTAACATGGATGTGATCTAACTTAACCATGCATATCTAACATGCAAAGGTTGTCATCATAATAGCTGATTTTTCATGCTTTTTATCATCGTTGAGCCTTTAAAATGTTGAAAGCGAGTACAGGCATCGATGGCATAATTAGACCATGATGACCTAAGTACTACTTCCATGATTTTTGATATTACAAGTTATCACAAGCATCTAGGTATAATTGAACTGAGATGACCTGAGCATTGCTCGTGTAACAAACAAGAGTTAATCATTTTCCTGTGCAAATTTGAAATGTCATAAATGATACTTTTTAGGGCATGTCTCGCAACAATTTGCACTAGTGATCAACTCACAGACAACAAACAAAGAAAAATAGTACTCCTTTCTAGCTCCTATAGTTCAATACATCATTAAGGTGCTCCAGAGATATGATGACAAAAATCAAAGTACAATAGTTGAACATTCATGCCAAATTTGATAAAGCCATGATTCAGAAGGAACATCATCCATTTAAATTTGTTTTGATTTGATTGATTTAGCTTCTTTTTTTTATGGTTGATGTGTTAATGATTGTGATTGATGTTGAATGTTTGGTTTTTCACTATGATTGTTGTGTTTGTTGTGTTTGTTCTACTATTGTTTTCCTATTGGTTTAAGCTCAAAGTTTATTCTCCCCCAATGAGTTCAGGGATTTTCCCCCAGTCTAGGGTGAGACATGACCGTGATGCCAAAATATGTACTTGAGGCTTTATGATGATAGTCAGATTGATGGTGAAAGTGAAAGGTGAAAGTGAATGGTTGGCATGCTCAAATAGATGGAAAATCTAACCTATCACAAATAGTGCCTATTGCCAAGTTTTCACTACTTGTTTTTATTGCACTTTTTTAGATTTTATGATTTTTTTTATTTTTTACTTCTTTTTTTAATTTTTGATTTATTTTTGTTACCAAGATGGTTGTTTGCTAGGTTTTCATCGAGGCAACCATCTTTTTAGGACATTTTCTATTTTTTTTGTATTTTTTAGGACTTTTTCTGATGCACTAGATGATTCATGTGTATAATTTCTTGAGATGCAAGCTATTGAGAGGTTCATCATACAAATACCCTTTAGGTGTAGACAATTGATATTCTCCTAATCTGAAGACTGATACAACAACAAAGGGACCCAACCAGTTTGGTTCAAATTTCCCCTTCTTCTCTCGATCCTATTGATTACGGGGATTTTCTTTTAGGACCAAGTCACCCACCTAAAATGTTCTTGGTTTGACCTTGTGATTGTAACTTTGTGACATCTTCTGTTGATAGGATTTCAAGTGATCAACTACTTGTTGACGATACTCATCCAATAATTCCAATTCTTGTAACCTAGAAACCCGATAATCTTCATTTGAAATGATCCCCTTCAGTGACACACAAAGTGATGGCAGTTCAACCTCAATAGGTAGAATGGCCTCTGATCCATAGACTAGAGCATAGGGTGTGGCTCCTTTCGGGGTATAGATACTATTTCTATAAGCCCACAAAGTAGGGTTTAGTTGAATGTGCCAATCACGTCCAACCTCATTGACAGTTTTCTTTAGGATTTTTAGGATAGTTTTGTTTGAGGCCTCTACTTGGTCATTTCCTTGAGTATAGTAGGGTGTAGAAAACTAGTGTTGGCTATGAAACCTCTCACAAAGTTCTTGAACATCTTAATTCTTGAAAGGTTTGTCATTATCCATGACAATGGATTGAGGAATTCCATACCGATAAATGATATAGTTCAGGATGAATGATGAAATTTGTTTTCTTGTGATGGTGATTAGGGGAACCACTTCAATCCACTTTGTAAAATACTTTGAGGTTGTGATGATGAACTTGTGCCTGTTGGAAGATGACGGATGAATTTTTCCTACAAGGTCCAATCTCCATTGAAAAAAGGGCCATGTTGATGCGAAGGATTGTAGTTCTTGTGTTGGTGCATGTACCAAGTTTCCATGAATTTGACATTTTTGGCACTTCTTGACATATTGAAATGACTCCATATTTGGCCAGTAATACCCCAAACGTATGAGTTTTTAGCTAAGGTTAGTCCACTTGAATGTGTGCCACAGATACCTTCATGAACCTCACATAAAGCATTTTTAGCTTTGTTACATTCAAGACACTGAAGGAGGGTACCATGAAGACCTTGTGAATAAAGTACTTTGGTAATCAAGGTATGTCAAGCTACTTGTCGAATAAAGTTTCATTTTTGGTTTCGGGATAAACTAGGTGGGAGGGTATTGTCTTTTAGATAGGTGTAGATTTTCCCATAGATAGAAGTATTGGCCTCAACTAGATGGTATATGACTTTGGATTCGAGGTTATCATAGGAAAGGTTAAAGTGTTGTTCCACCATGAACTCATAATGAGCTCATTTTTCAAGTATTTGCAAGAGAGAAGCAATGGTTTCCATCACATCAACAACTTTGTTATCGCCTCTGGGAATCTGCTCAAATTTGATCTCCACAAAGTAATTTTTGAATTCATCAACCATTCTTTTATATGGCATCAATTTATCATCCTTTTTTGGTAATCATCATTCACCTAATTAATGAGTAGTTGGGAATCACCATAGACATGCAACTTTGTGATCTTCCACTTGACTACTACTTTGATTTCAATGATCAATGCTTCATACTCAATTATGATGTGAGTACAAGGAAAAATTAATCTATAGGATTTTGGAATGGCGTATCCTTGAGGCATGACAAATAAGGCCTAATCCATGTTGTTTGTAAGATCCATCAAAGTATAACATCCACTCTTGTGTTGACACTATTAGGACATCAACATCTAGAAATTCAATGTTCATTGGATGATCATACTGTAATGGTGCTTCCACTAGTCTATCTGCTATAGCTTGACCTTTGATTGCTTTTTTCTCCACATACTAGATATCAAACTCACTCAATATCATTACCCACTTGGCTAGTCTTCCTGTTAGGGCAGCTTTGCAGAGTAAGTACTTCAATGGATCAATTTTTGCTATCAGTTTGATGGTGTGAGTCAACATGTAATGTTTTAGTTGTTGAGTAGAAAATAGGGGAGAGGAGCCCAAAGTAGGGTGGGTCAACTTTTCAAGTCCAAGTGGCAGTCCACGTGGACCTAAAAAACTTAAAAAATAGCCTGCCACATCACCCTACCACTTGTTCATCGGCCCATATTATATTTTTTTTAAATTGATCACCCTGCCACCTTTCAAGTACATTTTATGCTAACATGTCCAAAACTGGACAATTTTTTCCTCCACCCAAAAGTGGAGCCCACCCACCTCCTTAATCGGTGAGCACATCTGTGTACAGTAGATCAGATGGTCGCATGTACATGACAACCTTGCCACCCTCTACCAACAATTCAGTGTATTAAACACTTGTTTCCTCCTTCATTTACTCCACTGACCAACTTGCCTTATGCATCACTTCACATTTACTTGGTCTATCTGGTGTATTAATCAAAGCTCAAGGTTCACTCAATACTCCACATTCTTGCATATCTCACTCACTATCATTATTTTTTTTTGCAAACATTCTTGACTATTCTTTTTTTTTGTCATCAAAACTAGTTTGGCTCTCCAGGATTCATTGTTTGGCTCTTCACGCTTCTTCATTCGGCTCTACACTGTTGACAACTCCCTACCTATTTTAGGTGAGGTATCTAACCTCACTCGGCCCATACCATTGTCTTCAAATGAATTGGTATTCTACCATGCACCTTTTTTTTCAGATCTTTTTGTTGCAACTTTTGTGTTTGAGAAAGATTGCCTTCAATGAAATGTGGGGAGGGTTTAACTTGTTTTATTTTCCTCTACACTCAACCATGCACTCATAATCTTTTTATATTCATTGCACCTCCGCATTGTGCTTTTAATATTTTATTATGCAAAATATGAAATGGGTTTGACTAGTTTAAAATGGTTTTTCATTACTATTAGACTTATTCGATGAAATATGGAAAGGGATTGACTTTTTTTCAGCCATGCACTTGTTTTCGTGTGTTTGTCATTGCACAAACTTTAAATCTAAAAATTTATTTTTACATGTTTTTGTTATTCTAAAATACAAAAATGGATAAAATATATTTTCTTGTTACTAGGAAATATTCACATGGTTTTAATGTTTATCATTTTGAAGGTTTCTGACATGCACTTGCATTCGTGTCTTCCTCATTGCACATACTTTAACTTTGCAATTTTTTTATAATATTCTCATGTTATTCCAAAATATGAAAATGGTATGACTAGTTTTCATTTCCAAGTTACTCTAGCATGTTTTTGTATTGTTCTTCTCTTCCTTGCACAATACTTATGTATGCGAAATGTTTTTTTCATTTCATTGTTACTACCAAACATGGTAAGGGTTTCGTTGGTTCAAAATTATAGGGTTTTCTCTTTGATAATGCACACTTGAACTCTGCATTTTCCCTTTAATGTTTTTTTGTTATTCCCAAATTTCAAAATGGATACAATATATTTACTTGTTACTAAGAAATACTCATATGGTTTTAATGTATATCATTTACAGGGTTTCTGCCATGCACTTGCATTCATTTCTTCCTCATTGCACACGCTTTAACTCTGCAATTTGCTTTTAATATTCTTGTGTTATTCTGAAATATGAAAATGGTATGACTAGTTTTCATTTCCAAGATATTCTAGCATGTTTATGTATTATTTTGTTCTTCCATGCACAATATTTATGTATGCAAATGATCTTTTCATTTCATTCGTACTACCAAACATGGAAAGTATTTCAGTGGTTCAAAATTAAAGGGTTTTCTCTTTGACAATCCACACACTTTAACTCTGTGATATCCCTTTACTATTTGTTTCATATTCCCAATTATCTAAATGGATACTATATATTTTCTTTTTCCTAGGAAATATTCATATGGTTTTAATGTTTATCATTTCAAGGGTTTCTACCATGCACTTGCATTCGAGTCTTCCTTAATGCACATACTTTAACTCTGCAATTTGCTTATAATATTCTCATGTTATTCTGAAATATGAAAATGGTATGACTGGTTTTCATTTCCTAGATATTCTGGCATGTTTTATGTATTATTTTTTTCTTCCATGCACAATAGTTATGTCTACAAAATTATTTTTTCATTTCATTGTTACTACCCAACATTGGTAAGGCTTTCACTTGTTCAAAATTATAGGGTTTTCTGCCATGCACTTGTATTCCTCTCTTTGACAATGCACAAACTTTAACTCTTCAATTTGCCTTAAAGATTTGTTTTTTATTGCCAAATATGAAAATGGATTCACTTGTTTTTCATTATGAAGTTAATCTGCCATGAAAATATATTATTATGTTCTTCCATGCACATTTATCTTTCCATACATATAAACTTATTATGCATGGAAGAACAGAATAATACATAGACAAATTTCCATACATATACATTTTTTCATTTCGAATCTTTTCTGCCATGCAATTATATTATTTTGTTCTTACATATATATTTACCTCTCCTTCTCTCCCTCTATATATACATATTGTGCATGGAAGAACATAATAATACATAGACATATTTCCATACATATACAAATATATGTATATATATATATATTTGAATATATATAAATATACACACACATATATATATGTATGTATGTATGTATATAGGTATATATATACATATATGTATCGGTATATATATACATATATGTATATGTATATATATATATGTATATATATATGTATATATATACATATATGTATATGTATATATATATGTATATATATACATATATGTATATGATATATGTATATATATATTCAGCATGAACAAAATAATTGGTATGTGCAAGATCATCATGGAAAAAGAAGGCCCTTAAGTGGTGAAAAATTCAGAAAAATTAGAAGGCAACTTGACGTAAAAATTTGAATATAAGTTATCTATATTATTTCAAAAATATGTAAGAATAGAATCTGTAGCAAATTGAATGTAGTTTCTAAACTACTAGGTTTTTTTAAATCTATTTGGTGAAAATTTGAAATTTCAATGCAGTACTTAAATTTCAAAAAAAGTAGGTGTCTATCTGAGTACCCTAACCACAATAAAATGATAATTATTTTTTATAATATTTTAGATATAAGTAGAGGACTCATGTCCCGATGTGATACATATTTTTTGGTAAATTTTTTCCAAGTAAATAATTAATTACGAATTTTTTATTACAACTTTTAAAAAATGCAAAAACTCGTATGTCTGACCACCTTAACTTGGTCAAAAATTCATGAAATTCTTTTTTTTAATCCTATAGTATGAGAAGCATAGAATGTGGTGCATGTTTTGGATTCAAAAAATGTGATACCTTTTGAAAGCTATAGATGTTTTTCAATTAGCCTATCAATCAGGACTTTATTCATAATTCAAATAGAAAATGAATAATAATTGTTTATTAAATTCAAAGTAAAGCATAATTTATATTGGTGGAAAGCTGGGAATCTCCTTTAAAGCCCCTTTTCATTTCATCTATTTTGGGTAAAAAGACAATTAGCCACATACCCTAAACATACCCATCATATCACCACTTTTTGGTCCATCATGATCCTGCACATACCCTATTAATACATACACATATTCCATGCATACCTCCATCCTCCATCTAATATTGACCCCTGCACTAATCCTAATCCTCCACCTACTTGTATTCCTTGATTCATTCCCAACCAAACATCTAATAAGATAAGTAGGAGTCATATGCTATCATAGTTGGCTGTAAGGGAGAGAGGTCATCATTTACAGTCGGTTAAATTGAAGAATAAACAAAACATACACATAAGGGAGAGGACCTATGTGAAAGCCTGCTATAAGAAACATGTATACTCTATCAATTTAATTGAAGAGCAAACAAAGAAACAGAGAAGCTTTTTTTCCCTACAGAGAATGCAGTTAAGTGGTATAAAGTTCATGGCATTTGCCATGAAATTAAAATTCTTGGCATTTTTCAAGAATTTATAAGTCATGGTATTTGCCATGGATTTTATACCAGTTTTGACTGCATGCACTGTAGGTCAAGAGTGTTTTGATGTGATGTATACGTCAACACGTGCATATACATATATGTATATGTACATTGAACCTAATTAGATGTATAACTTTAATATATTCCCCTCTCCCTTATAGCTAACTTTGATGATGGTTGACTCCTACTTAGGTTCAATATTTACAATCACTTTAATTGAACAACAAACAAAGCATGCATCTAATTAGGTTAATTTTTTAAGTGATTATTACTAGGAAATTTGTTTTACATATTTATGTTCAGATCTTCACATTTTATTGTTCACCTCTGCACTCAAGAAATCTCCCTTTCTCTTTTAGTTGAGGTTTTCTACCTCACTACACCTATACCATTGTATTTCCTTTTGACAATGTTTAACCAATGATTGTTCATGTATCAATAAAAATATCTTCTCCAAGCTATTTCAATTCAAATAATAAAATTTAATAAACTGATATCATGCGTATATTGAATAAAATAAAAAATTTCATGCATAGTAAAGATAATTGCATTACAAAGTGTCATCAATTGCATTACAAACTATTCAAAAAAACCAAGCATTGAATTGCAAATTTCCAAGTTGTATGTTAAAGAAAAGAAAACTATATATTTATATATCTGTATACATGTATATATAGGTATATACATGTATATATATACAAGTGCATGGCTAAATACCCTCTAATTGTCAACTAGTGAATCTCATTCCATGTTTAACCATTACATGGCAGAAAACCCTATAATAACATGATATAATAAGGTTGTTGTTTTAGGGTATTGTTCCCTACAAGAATTAGAGACAAGTTTGGACAAAGAGGGGTCTGATGTAGCAAACCACATAGAATGTTGTTGGAGAAAACTAATTCCTGAATGAGGCGAACCTAACAAAAAACATGAATTTAGATTGGGTTTTACCTCCACAATAAAACATATGATTATATTCATTTTTTTGTTTGGGTTTGACTCATTGAATCTCGTGTATTGCACATGAGGGAATGTGTTTCGAGTAGTAATCGCTCGCTTCCTCCTTTGTTTCCTCCACTAACCAAATTTCCTTGCACATTGCTTCACATTTACTCAGTCTATCTAGTGCATTAATTAGATATCAAGGTTCATTCAATACTCCACATTCTCACATATCCTGCTCACTCTCATTCCTTTTGTTTGCAAACATTCTCGATTGTTCATTTGGTTTCTTACACATACATGTGCGGCTCTCCACAACTCATTGTTCAACTCTACATGCTTCATTGTTTGGCTCTACACTCTCAAAAGCTCCCTTTCTCTTTGAGGTGAGTTTTTTTACCTTACTAGGCCTCTACCAGTGCCTAGATATAAATTAAAATTAACATACATACATATATATACACACACACATACATATATATATGAATACATACATACATACATACATACACAATGTGTATGTATGTCTATATGTATGTATCTATGTATGTGTGTATTCTCATATATATATATATGTGTGTGTGTGTGTGTGTGTATGTATGTATGTATGTATGTATATGTGTTGATGTGTTTGTATATATATATATATATATATATATATATATATATATATATATATATATATATATACACAAATACATATATATATATATGAATACATACATACATATATATGTGTATGTATGTATGTATGTATGTATGTATGTATGTATGTATGCATGTATGTATGTATGTATGTATGCATGCATGTATGTATGTATGTATGTATGTGTGTGTGTATGTATGTTGACATTGGGTTTTTCATTTAACTCAATATCTGGGGTTTCAACTTACACTACCTATGAATGTGAAGACATTTCAATTCAATTTCATGGTTTTTTTTTAAGGCATATGCCAAGGAATATATATCAGTTCTATGCATTGTCAATGTTTGTCACCCACCACCTTGTAATTCGGTATTTGGGGTTTCAACTTGCACTGTTTATGGATGCCAATGCATTTCAGTTCCATACATTTTGATTATTACACCATATCGTGTTGGTATATATGTATAACTCATGTACACATGTTCAATTTGATTGTTCAATTAGATTGTGCAATTTCTTTCTTCAATTTGATGGTTCCATTTGACTATTTACTTGCATTACTCAATTTTATTTTTCAATTGCATTGTTCAATTGGATTGTTCAATTTGATTGTTCAATTTGATTGTTCAATTTGATTGACCAATTGGCTTGTTCAATTTGATTGTTGGCTTGGATTGTTCAATTGCATTGTTAAAAGTTATTTTTCTATTGTATTGTTTTATTGGATTGTTCAAATATATAATTATATTAGATTGATCAATCAATTGTAATGTTCAATTGGAATGTTCAATTGCATTGTTCAATTGGAATGTTCAATTGCATTGTTCAATTGGAATGTTCAATTTCATTGTTCGATTGGAATGTTCAATTTCATTGTTCACTTGCAATGTTCAATTCGATTGTTCAATTTGAATGTCATATATTTCATGTTCATTCCTTATCATTTATTCATTTCATTGTTTTAGACATGTTAGTATATTCGGCTGACACTTGTAAATTTATGTCTTGTTCAATCTTCTTCGATGGTGTGCTATTTCAATCCATTATTAGCTTCATGATGGTGAATTGCATGACAAAGGTAAACAGAAAATGATACTATACATTCTTATTGTAAGTTAAACACTTTGCTTACTACATTTTTCTTATTAATGACTATTTTCATATATGTTTGCAAGATTCAGTTGGATAAATTCACCATACCATTGGCCATTTCCAATTCATACAGGTGAGGTTTTTAACCTCACTAAAGCTACACCATTGTCTCCTATCATTCCCTTTTCTTTCTTCTTTTCAATTATTTTTTTTGCTATGGGTGTGTTGTGTTAGTTAAGGTGAATGTTATTATTTATTTTGTTGCTGATTCTAAACAGAATTTTTAAAGTGTTTATTTGATTGTCCTTATATTGAAGGTTCTCTTCCATTCTAAGTGCATTGACAAAGTGCCCCATGATGTTTATGACCTGTATGGTGTTTATGAACACTTTGAATACTTGTGTTCATAAACACACTCAATTTTTCAAGGAAATATATGGTTCTCTTCACACATCACTATGACTTCAATTAGGATAAATCTTTTCATTTAATTTCTATGTATACATACACTATAGCTTTCAATCTATATATCAATGTATGTATGTATATATCTAGATATCTTTGTATATATATATATATATACATACATATATGTATATGTAGATTCACATTCATATATATGTAGATACACATTGACACCAATGTAGGTGCACTTTGATATATATGTAGATACATATATATGTGTAGATACACATTGATATATATGTACATACATATATATATATTCATGTACATACACATTTAAATATATGTACATACATATTGTCCTATACATGCATGTGCATTCGTATGCACATAGATATATATGTACATACGTATTCACATAGACATACATCTAAATACGTATGCACATAGATATATATATATATATGCTTATAAGTATGCACATATAAGCACTACATATATCTTCGAAATCAAAACTAGTCAAACCATTTTCATAATTGGGGATAACAAACAAATGTTATAAGAAAATTCCAGATTTAAAGTTTGTGCAATGACGAACATAATAATAGGGGATTGATAGAATCATATAGGTCAAATAAGTCACATCCATCTCTACAATTCACAAATTAAGACTAAATTGTAATGTACCAAAAAGAATATCAGATTGAGATAAGACATACATACATGTTATCTTTTGTAGAGGTATAGCCTAAAAGTAAATTTCAATTGAGCTACCAATATACAAAATGATATATAAGATTATCAGCATTGAATATTTCTTATTTGTCATTGCATAATTTGGGATAGACATGAGGGGCTTGATATATCAAAAAATTTAGAAAACAAATGTTTAGCTTTAAAATGATATATATTAAACATATAAATTTTCATGTTACTTTATTGAATGAAATTGAAAATTTGTAGTAGGAAAAAGCCTATGATGGATATACAATTTATAGAGGCACTATTAGAGAAAAAATAGGTTCTAAAATTATGTATCTCTGGCAATGACCTCTTAATATAGATACATAGCTTTCAATTCATACCAATTGATGTAATTAGAAATCTAAATAATAAGAGTCTTATTGATATTATTGGAATTACTTTATCTATGACTAAAAGCTCTACATTAAGATGACATGGAATTGAGTCCTAGGAATAATCATGACATCACAAAAAATGTAAACCTTCATTAATCATGTTACCTCACAGGGAGATATTATTGGATGTTGTGGTTGTGTTGTTGATATGTGGTTGTCATTGATATCAACACTATTAGCATTCATTCATTTGAAGTTGTATATGTCGAGGATATTGACAAAATTGTAAAGGAATGAGTTGCAGATTGTCAGTGGTAAAGTGAAGTTTAGTATGTTAGTATGTTTTGTATGTTGATGATCAAAGGTTGTGGACTAAATGGTTTGTTGTTGAGTGTATCTAGTTTATCCATGTCAAGTTTTAGAGATATGCATGAAGTTTTGATCAAGTTATGAAGATTCTCATTCTAATAGTTTTTTGGTTGCTTTAGTCAGTGTTCCTGATTGAAGATGATGTTCTTTCAGTTAGTTCAGTTGTTGTAGATTCTTCTCTTGTGATTCATGATGCTTTTGGATGTTTCTAGATCATTCTCTATCTTTGTTGCACACCTGCATTGATTGGTGTGCTTGCAATCTAATATTTTCTCTTGCATGTTCGTGTTTTTCTTGTTCTTGGCTAACATGGTGTTTGTAGCGTTTTGTGGATCATCGAGGAGGAATTAATTGAAGTATTTTCATGTTGAAGATGTTGTTTTACGTCCTCACTGAGTTGTGACCAACCTTGGTTGATTCTCATTGATAATCTTTAATGTTTTTGGGCCGACAGTTATATTCATTTTATTATTTCTTTGTGGCTGACTTGTAGCGATGAAATATCGTGCTATGGATCTATAAGAGCGATTGTTTATTTTAATTGTAGAGAGAAAGAATGTGTGGTTATGTATGAGATGTGTGAATAATTTCCTAATCATTCGAAGGTAGAGCAGAGTGTGAAGAAGTGCGTAGAAGAGTTGTATATGTGCTTAACAAGAACTATAATCAGGCATTAGCAGATGCTATTTTCTCGGTTCAAAATCTGGATGGTTGTAATTTGAATCTCTTTGTAAGACAGTGTGTCTTCCTTTGTAATTGAGCAGTGAGCTCTAGGTAGTATGCCTAAATGCATGTGCATTCCCCATATTTTATTTTCATTATACTTTTAATAGGGTATAATCTTGTGGACTGACCTCCACCATGGTTTTTGAAGGAGCTCAATGATCTCTGAAAGCTAAAAATACCTGTTATAGGGAGAATCAAAGAGAAGCAACACAGAAAAAATGCTCAAAGATGTGGAGCTCTATATTTCCAATGTGTAAAAGAATTAATTTACAAAAGAAAAGTATTTAACCATATATGGGTCAAAAAAAATGAAAAAGGAAAACCCTAGGCTTGCACATTAATAATTAATAAAATAATTAATTATTATGCACCTAAAGTTAGCTTAAGTGTAGAAGAGATAAAAGGGAACATTAATTAATTAAACAAATATTGTTTAATTAATCAAGTAAATAACCAATTACTCTAACACACCCACTTAAGCTATACTTAGGGAGAAGCTAAAACCTAGAAGAAGCTACTAAAAGCAAAAAACAACAGGTCCCAGCAACAAGGCTAGATCAGGTACCCAAGTACAAGGAAATCTCTATGAAACGAAGAAAAAAAGAAAACCCAGTGGGAAAAAACTCCTCTCCAAAAAGAGTTAGAAGAACATGTTGAAAGAAACATGAAGGAAGGAAGGCCTCATAAAGACCCCCCAAGGACAACTTCCTTCACCCCAAGCATAGAGCGCAACTGAAGATAGCACGGCGATGCAAAAGGATTTGTGAAGATGTCTACAACCTACTCGGCAGTGGGAAGATACTCCAAGATGAGAGAACCATCTTCAATCAACTGTCAGATGAAATGCATATGAAGCTCAATGTGCTTCATCTGTTGATGCTCCACCGGGTTGCGAGAAATGTGTATAGCACTTTGATTGTCACACCAAAGAATAGTGGGACTATCAGGAGAAAAACCAAAAACAGTCATCAACTGTTGAAGCCATAAGATCTCCTAACTAGCAAGCACAACAGTGCGGTACTTAGCCTCTGTAGATGATAATGCATGAGCAGTCTGCTTCTTGCAAGACTAGGTGATAGGACCAGAGCCAAGACAGAAAACAAATCCAAAAATAGACTTCTGATCATTAACATCACCAGCCCAATTTGAGTCAGTGTAGCCAACAATGTGAGTATCCCCTAATGTGTAGTGAATTCCATAAGAAATGGTGCCTTGAATGTACCTCAAAATACATTTGGAAGCTTTTCAATGGCTCTCATGAGGATCATGGGAGAATTGAGAGACAAGACCAACCATAAAGGAAAGATCAGGATGAGTGTGTATTGGGTACAACAAACTTCCAACCAACTACCTATAAAGTGTAGAATCTACTAAAGGAGTCATGTAAGTAGTAGTCAAAACAACCCCTAACTGAAAAGGTGTGCGGGCATGCCAAAGTGCTAAAGCATATCAAGAGCAAACTTTTGCTGGTGAATGGAGATCCCATCAGAAGACTGAATCACCTGAAGACCAAGAAAATAGTGCAGAAGACTGAGATCTATCATCTCAAACCACTCCATCAAAGCTCGTTGAGCATGCTGAATCATAGAGGATGAGCTACCTGTGATGAGGAGATCATCAACATATAGCACAAGAATCAGGATCTCACCCTCAAGATTCTAAATATAGACTGTGGGATTAGAATGATAGTGTGTGAAATGAGTGGAGAGCAAAAAAGAGTCCATCTTCTCATACCAATCCCGAGGGGCCTATTTGAGACCATATAATGAATGTCGAAGTCTGCAAACCAAAGAAGCATCCTGCACAAATCCCTAAGGCTGCTCCATATAGATCTCCTTTTGTAGGTCACCATGCAAGAATGCACTCTTCACATCCATCTGATAAATGGACCAGACCCTAGAAGCTGCAAGTGATAGTACAAAGTGAATAGAATTCATCTTGGTGATAGGGGAAAATGTCTCAAATTAATCAATACCCTCAACCTGTGAGAAACCCTTCACAACAAGACATGCTTTGTACTTATCAATAGAACCATCAACAGCATACTTGGTGTGATACAACCATCTGCACCAAACCATCTTTCTGCCCTTAGGAAGAGGATAGATATCCCAAGTACTATTCCTTATCAAAGAAGAATACTCCTCCTCCATAGCACTATCCCACTCAAGGTGACCTATCACCTCTCAAAACTTCTAAGGATCCTTGGAAAGAGCATGACTCGAAAGACTAGAACCTGTAGGATGAAAATGGGTGTGACGAGTGTCTAAAGGATCACCTGCCATAGATCCTACTACCTCAATAGTAAAGCAAGCCCATTTTGGAATCTAAGGTGGAGCAAGTGGAGGTGGAGATGGGGGATCATCAACATCCTCATCAGAATCTTCCTCAACATAATCTTGAAAAGCTGTAGTGGGAGGAGTAGGTAGTGAAGTAGAGACTGGAGACAAGGTATCCACTATGGGAAGGTGCTCATGAAATTGGACATCCCATCAAAACAAGACCTCTCAGGAATCAAGATCAAACAACCCTTACGCCTTAACATCCTCACAGTAGCCGACAAAAATGAGGGGTCGACTCTTTCGCTCCATGGCTTTCCTCTGAGCATCAGGAATAAATTCCCATGCTTCACTACCAAATACTCAAAATGAGGAAACATCAGGCTCGTCATGAGACCAAGCCTCCTCAGGAGTCATATGTCAAATTGCCTTGTGAAGCATCTGATTTTGAATATAGTCAGGACAATTAACTGCCTCAGCCCAAAAGGATAGATCCATGGACTTGTACTGAATCATACAATTCACCATCTCTCGTAAAGTCCTGTTCTTTCTCTCAGTGACACCATTCTACTGAGGGGTGTAGGGAACAACAAAACTAATGTTGCAAACCATGCTTAGTGCAAAAATCTTTGAAATCCTAATACACATACTCCTCCCCATTATCTATACGTATCCACCAAATAGAAAGGCCAGACTACTTCTCTACAAATTTCTTGAAGATTCGAAAGGAATCAAAGACATCAGACTTGTACTTAAGAAAGTACACCCATGTGCATTGGGAGAAGTCATCAATGAATGTGAGTACATACTTGGCCCCAAAAAAAGGAGTGGGAAATGATATGAGGTCACTATGAATCAACTCCAAGGGTGCCAAAGCACGAGTGGCTCTTCCCTTCAGAAAGGGATCCCTTTGATGCTTGCCAAGCACACACCCATGACAAACACCATCTCTACAAGAAATCTGTGGAAGACCAAGAACAATTGCCTATGTACTCATCTGTTGAAGATATCTGTAATTGACATGGCCCAAATTCTCATGCCAAAGCTTACTCACTAAATTTGCATGTGCTATAAGAGATGAACCTGTAACCTCAGAAGGCTCAAATCCATCAAATCTGTAAAACCACATCATATGGTGAGAACTCAACTGTCTTACCAGAGCTAGAATGGAAAATCTGATAAATAGACAGGAGGTTCATTGAGATGTCAGGATCAACCAGAACATCCTATAGAGTACCCCCATCCAAAGAGACAAAAGTTGAACCCAAGACTGAAAGTTGTGTAGAGTCACCCACTGCAATATGTGAAGTACCACAAGAGGCAAGAGAAGTGACCAACTGCTAAGTGTGAGTCATATGGTGAGAAGCACCAGAATCTAAAGTCCAAGTGGACCCATAGGTTGATGCTCGAGTAGTGAGAGCATGACCTTTTCGTGTGGAAGGAGAAGATGACTAAGGTGAGGAGATGTGATGCTGCCACATGGCTTCCTCTAAAGCCTCTAATCATTTCCAACACCTAGAAACTGGATGTCCTTCCTTGCCATAGAAGCTGCAAGTGTCTCTTGATTTCTTCTTGGTCTTGGAGGAAGATTCACCAAACTTCAAAGATTTCCCCTATTTCGGATTAAGTGGTTTAGAATCAGACTTAGGAGGTGGTTTGGAGGAATGCTCACTCCATGTAGAATCTTTCTTGGGCTTCTATTTCTACTTCTATTTCTCCTTAGATAACTGAGCAACCAATGCTTTGTTCTTTGATCCTGAGAGCTTATCTAGCTGAGAAAGGTGTGATTGCTCATGAGACAAACACTCACAAAACACATCAAAGGTAGGCATGGTAAAACGATCACCCAGGCCATCCATGGTGGAATAGAATGAAGAAGAAAATATCTGAAATGGACCATAAAGCTTTGAAAGGATCAAGTAAATGCACTTTGTGTCAGACTTATTCTTGCCACAACCCTGTAAAATAGTACAAATAGTTTTGAACTTGTTCAAAAAGTCCTCAATAGAGGGAAATGATTCAGGCAATAGTGAAGTTAGCTTTGCCTCAATCTATAATGCTTAGAACTCATTAATGGTCCCAAAAAGTGTCTCAAACTTCAACCACATGGCTTGAGGAGTGAGCAAAGCATCAAGGTGAAATAGAAGACAGTCTGAAACATGTAGGGATAGCAAACCCATAGTTTCATCCATCTTGTTCCTGTGTTAAAGAATCTCAAAAGGAAATTGCAACTGAGGCTAAAACTCATCTAAACAAAACCACAACCCTCATGATCTGAGAAGCCTCGTCATGCAAGACTTCCAAGTGTGATAGTTGTGTGATGTGAGTAACTCAACTGAGGAGTCTACCATGAAAACTTGCACCTGTACCTGCTTGTTTTTTTTATTATTATGTGATCTTTCAGAATAGATAGAAGATGCAGAAGGGTTGGATTTTTTTGAGAGTTTTGTTGTTCTAGTTTTTTGATATAAATGATAGAAAGCGAGAAAAAAAACACCCCCCATAAGAGATAAACCCAAACCCTAGTACAAACTGAGAAAGAGGAAGCAATGCATAAGAAAAAAGGATTCAAAAATAAATTCTCATGTACCTAAAGAAAATTTTGAGATAAAATGTCATAGATCTGAATAGAGCATTCTAAGAGCTTTCCAACGCCTATTCGTTTTTGAAAAATGAAGTCCGTTTGCACCTTTTATGGCCCGGAAGTGTAGAAAAAAGACCCCACTTTGACTAGAAAAATAATAGTCAAATAGAAAATTTGGGAAAAATTACTAGTACCATGGCATCCGGCATAGAATTATCTTTCCAACCGTATCTTTTTTAAAAAAAATGGAGACTGTATGCCCATTTTAGACCCGATTTCGTGAAGTCTCCTAAAAAAACATAATTCTACCTCCTTTAAGCCTTGGGGGCTAAAAAAAATATGGTCTGATGAGCAACCAGGGGGCTGGGGGCAGGTGGAGGGCCTAAGCCCTTGGTCACCAATGTGATCGGCGTGCTAGGAGCATGGGCTGGCTGGGAGCTCGGCGGGCTGGGAGATCAGTGAGCTGGCAGGCTGAGAGCGGCAGCGATGGTGGTGGCCAAAGAAACCCAACGGTGAGCAGAGAGTGGACCGGTGGCGAAGGGCGGCGCCAAAGTTGGAGTGAGTGTTGGTGGTCAACATAGGCTGGCAATGGACTACCATAGGGCTTGAGGTAGCTTCAAAGAATCTCAACCAAGAGCAACCCGATAGAGGCAGAGACAAGAAGCTACGGCAGCCAGAAGGTGGTGATGGCAGCGGTGGGAATCGAACGAGCCATGAACAGAGGTGGTGAGGAGACTCGGTGGCGGTGTTCAACTAAGTAGGGCTTGAAGAGATCAGTGAGCTGGAGGTGCCAAAGAACCAGTAGTAGAGTGGCAGCAGCAAAGTAAACCCCGGTAGCAGAGGGTGCAGGAGAAACCCAGTGGCGACAGCGGCGATCGAAGCGGTAGCAAAGGGCACCGGAGAAACCCAGCAGCAGTGAACGGATCTCGGTGATGGTTGTGGATGGTGCCGGTGGTCATCAGAGGTTGGAAAAGTACTATAGCCTACAGTACCTATAGTACCTATAGGGCTGGTGGTACCCTGTGTACTGTGGGTGCAAACCCACAAATAAAATTTTTTTCAAAAAAAATTTAAGAACCCCCTTTTTTCTGGTTTTTTTTTAACCCCAGCTTCGAATACAAAAATCTCAAAATAAGAACAGGGAGCTGCAGACCTCAAGCTCTGATACCATGAAGGAGCTCAATGATCTCTGCAAGCTAAAAATACCTGTTACAGGGAGAAGCAAAAAGAAGCAACACAGAAAAAATGCTCAAAGATGTGGAGCTCTATATTTCTGATGTGTAAAAGAATTAATTTACAAAAGAAAAGTATTCAACCATATATAGGTCAAAAAAAACTAAAAAGGAAAACCCTAGGCTTGCACATTAATAATTAATAAAATAATTAATTATTATGCATCTAAAGTTAGCTTAAGTGTAGAAGAGATAAAAGGGACCATTAATTAATTAAACAAATATTGTTTAATTAATCAAGTAAATACCCAAGTACTCTAACAGTTTTTCCCCTAACAAAGTTTCCATGTAAAAAAAAATTGTGTTATATGTGTTTATGATGTGTTGATGATTCATGTTTTCATGGTTAATTATAAGATCTAAGAATAAGGTTAATAAGTTGAATAAGTTTTTAATTTATGAGAACTAATTCAGCCCCCCTCTCAGTTGTCTGCCTTTGTGTTGCCAACAATTGGTATAAGAGCAGGTTCCTTGGAAGAAGTTTAACAACCTATGGTGATCCGGTATGGCAAGTTACAAGAAGAATAGTCTGAGATTTAATGGAACAAATTATTCCTTGTGGAAGAGTCGAATGGAGTGCCATCTAAGATGCATTGGTGAACCCTATTGGAGCATTACTAGTAATAGGTATATTATTCCACTGAATAGTAAATATGTTGAGTAAAATATTGATGAGAGACTTAGGGATACTTTTAAATCATTTTATGTTTAAAATACTTTTTATTTTTGTTAATTAACATGACTGGCGATAGACTATAGACTAATATATTTACTTACTTAGCTTTATGTTTAGCTAATTTGGTAGATATATTTGAAGTAATGTTTTATGTTAAATGCATTACTTTATGATGATATTAATGAGATAATTATACAATGTTGATCTTTTACTACCATAATTGTTATCCTTTTCTTAAGGGTTTTTATACAAGGTAATTAAACGACTAATGATGAAGTTAAACTCCCTATTTAATTAAGGAGTGTAATCACGCTATTGCTCGGCCTAGCTAGATGATGAATCACTCAAGTCCAAATTGGCTTCTTTATATTTGTTTAAGGAACTTCTACTCCCACTATCGATCTCACATGTTTCTCCATGTCTATTCTCAGTCCTTTTTTAGTTCTTCTTTAGTTTTATTTTAATCTGTAGTTACACGCCTTGAATCTTGGCAATTAATTGCCATGTTGTAAATTCAATAAGGATATTCTTATAAATATCCATGTTTTGATTTTAGATAGGAGTTAGATAATTTTCAATAGGAATTCGGTAATCAATAGCAATACTTTTTTTTGCATCCCACTTTGATTAATTTGAATGAAAGCAAGAAGTTAACTCGAATCACTGTGTTAAGAGATCTTACCTAAGGAAGAGCAAGGCCCGCTCAACCAAGTGGATCGATCTTGTGTTGGTTTTTAATTGAGTTATGCTATTTCTATTCATTAATCATTAAAATTGAATTGTTAGATGTTAATTCTAGAATGATAAGTTGTTGAATCATTTTTTGTTTATTGGATGTTAAATCTGGATAGATAATTCTGCTTGAATTGCTTTTAAGTTTAGTTTATCATGGTTAGACTAGTTTGTTAAATTTTTTGTAAGGTTTATTAAATTAATTACATTTAGATGTTGTTTATAGGAATTAAGTTTGGTAATTATTGGTTGAGTTTAATTAGAAGCAATGATGGGAACTTATGAAAAGATGGAATTGAAGTTTGTTAGAAACCTGTTCATGGAAATTAGTGTTTATGTTTTCTAGATTAATTGTCACTTCCTTGTAGTTTATTTTTGTTCTTAAAATAGTATTTAATTTCCAGTAAATCTTAAGATAGATTTCTTTTGAAGCAAAATAGAATTAATTTGGATTTCATATTTTAAATTAAGAATTAAAGTAAATGTTAGTCTTCTCCATGAATCAATCTCAATCAAGTCCAATGAATTCAGGAATAAGTCAACAAAACTTTAGTTTAGGAAATAAGATAGAATTAATCCTTAGGAATTAATTGATGTAGTTCAACTCCTAAGAGCTCCTAAAAGCTCCTTAAGGAGCCAAATTGATACCTGAAGTCACTGTTTACAGTGAAAAACCCCCCAAAAAATTGTGGCAACCATCCTTATCGCATATAGCTTTGAGACACACCTGATTCGATAAATAATTGACTAAATGATGCAAGTTGTGACATCAATGACCTTGCCCATCATTTTTGGCGTCGTTGTTGGGGATTAAAAGATATTGCTATTAAGTGTGAAGCCTTACTGTTGATAAGGAAGGTAGACCTAAATTGTGGATGAGACGAAATAGAAACCATCTAGGGAGGTTTCTTCCATGGAACATTAATTTTCAAAGAAATCTTAATTTTGAT
This sequence comes from Sequoia sempervirens, assembly GCA_007258455.2. Lineage (NCBI taxonomy): Eukaryota > Viridiplantae > Streptophyta > Pinopsida > Cupressales > Cupressaceae > Sequoia > Sequoia sempervirens. The sequence continues at coordinate 331,439,046 of VDFB02000017.1, read as the reverse complement.
CAGTAAGATATTCAACAATACCATATCAAAAATCAAGAAGATAATCAAGAACAGCAAATAGACAATCAAGAAGAGAATATAGAGATCCATTTCGGGAAGAAGAAATAGGTGAAAAACCTACACTTCCACCAGCAAATAGGACCTTCTCTTATCCTATCAATCTTGAAAGATAGATTGGTGAACCTCCTATGAAGAATATCTCACCCTCAATTTTTCCTACCTTTAGAGGAAAAGAATCCAAGGATCCTAATCAATTCCTTTTCGAGTTCAAAGTTTTGTGCTAGACCTATGATTACAAAAATGATAATCAGAAGTTGAAGTTGTTTCCATATACAGTGAAAGAATCAGCTTTACGATGGTTCATGGGATTAGGCACAGGAACAATTGCAACTTGGAAACAAATGGAAACTAGACTCTTGGATAAGTATCAAGACTACTACAGAGTAAGGGATAGGAAGAAGGAATTGTTTTGAATAAGGTAAATGGAGGATGAAAGTTTAGAAGACTATGCTGATAGGTTCCAGTTTGCGGCATCAAAGGTGCACTAATGGGCTAGATAGTGAAATTAGCAAAACAATATTCCTAAGACGAATTGATGATGAATAAAGAGAGTCCCTGAATCTTATGGGAAGGGAGACATTAACAAGCTTTCCTTGGATGACATTGTTGAGATATGTAGAAACTACTCTAGAACTAGGGTAGGGACTAAAAAATCCAGAAGAAACAAGGCTCATACAACTGATACATGTCAGAAGTAATGGAGGAATTAGCAAACATGAAGACTGATTTACTTCTTCATCTCAACATGCAAGGAGATAAGAACACTGAACCATTTTCTATTTATTGCTCCAAGTGTAGGGGAAAACACCTTTTAAGAGAATGTCCATTGAATCAAGTTGAAATCTATGAGATTTGTGAGAAAAAAAACCCAATAAGTTCTTGTAATATTTTGGTTGGGATAAAAATAAATCTAAAGAAACCACCAGTCGTCGAAGGGGAGATTAACTATGTTGGCCAAAGACCTCAAAACAAAAGGTATAATGCAAATCAGAGACAGTATGACTCTACATCAAAATAGAATCAAAACCCTTGGCAGAACCAAAACCAATGGATCCCTCCATATCAACCACAACCACCACCTACATATTGGGGACAACTAGAATGGATGATTCCCCAATGGAGCAAATCACAATGGAAAGTTAATTAGCAGCCACAGTGGCAGTCAAATCAACCATCATGGCAATAGAATTAGATGTAGTTCCAACCATGGACAAACCAAGGGAAAAAACATCCCTGGGGACAAACAACACCTACGATAAATGCTCCTAATGCCACTAATGACCAAGTGAATCAGCCTCAGCTACCAACTCAACCGGTTGCAAGTCCCAGTAATACATGTAATGATGCAACTCCCCCTAATTTGAACGTAATTGATGCTAATGATATTCAACTAAGAAATCAAATTGTTCAACATAAACTAGCAGAAAAAGCTCAAGAAGGTGGGGAAGAAATTGACACTTCAGCAGAAATGAAAAAATTTGAAGAGGAACAAAATGTCAATTAGGAACCTTACCCTAAGAAATTAAAGGAAGAAAATATCACTCTTAAAAAATCTCAACCTAGCTAAATGAATTTTGTTGATTCTCAACTTCTTCATGAGTTGAAGAAAATAAACATTGAAATACCATTGTTGCAAGTGATTAAGGGCATACCAGAGATAAACTATTTAGTAAAATCTCTTTGCATGAAAACTCCGGGGAGAAAGAAGAAGCTACCTCATAAAATACAAATAGGGGCAAAACTGACTGATGTACTATCAAGATGATTGCTTCCTCAGAAATATAATGATCCTAGAAGCCCTGTAATTACCTTGAGTATAAATGGAGTGGAGGTTAACAATGTCCTAATTGATTTAGGAGCTGCCATAAATGTTATCATATCTAATATGGTTGAAATGCTAGGTATGACAACTATTCAGCCAAAAACAACTATTCTAAAGTTAGCTGACCAATCTACTACAAAGTCAGAAGGTATTATAGAAGAGATCATGGTTACCATTGACACATGGGATTATCCAGTTGACTTTCTAGTTCTTAAAGCCAAAAAGAAAGATTATGGATATCCAATCATCTTAGGCAAACCATGGTTGGCTACTATTGTCACCTTAATTGATCATTGATTTGGAAGCATGATCATATCAAATGGTCAAAAATAGAAAGAATTGTCACTCTATCTAGCAACACAATGGTCAATTCAACCAAACACTTAACTTTGGGTGGATGAAGATTTAGAATTAGAAGGTGACGATATTGTGGAGTTAGCTATGGTTACTATAGTTGAACATGTTCAGGAATGTGAGGAACAAGAGTTTACTTCAGAAATTGAGAAAGAAAATTGTCAAATAACATTACATGAACAAAAACTCTTGTCCTCTGAATGCACTTGTTGAAAAATCCATTGATTCCACAAAAGACACCAAAGAGATTATAGTAGCTCTAGATAAACCTCTCAATATTAATTCATCTTTATCCCCAACACAAGAAAAATAATTGAAGGAAAACTTAGAAAAAAACATAGAATCATTTGCTTGGGAGTATACTAATATGAGAGAAATCCATCCTTCAATTTGTAGTCATCACATTTACACAAAAAATGTAAGACCAATCAGACAAGGACAAAGGAATATCAATCCTATTCTTTGTGACATTGTTAAAAAACAAATAGAGAAGCTGCTCAAAGTAGGGTTCATATACCCAATCTTTGATAGTCAGTGGGTTTCACCACTAGTTATAGTCCCAAAGAAGAATGGTAAATGGTGTGTGTGTATAGATTATCGAGAATTGAATAAAGTGACAAAGAAAGACCATTTCCCATTACCATTCATCAATCAAGTACTGGATAACCTAGCAAGCATCAACTACTTCTCTTTTCTTGATGGCTTCAATGGATATAACCAAATCCAAGTAGCCCTTGAAGATCAAGAAAAAACTACCTTTGCCTATCCATGGGGTACATATGCATATACATTCTTACCATTTGGACTATGTAATGCGCCAGCCACATTTCAAAGAGAAATACTTGCTATATTTGTAGATTTCACCACTTCCTGTGTAGATATTTATATGGATGAATTTACAATGCATGCTAAGACATTTGATGAGGCACTACAAAACTTAGAAAAGGTTTTACAATGCTATAAGGATCACAGATTATCACTCAATCATGAAAAAAGTTCCATTATGATGACAGAGGGCATTGTTCTAGAACATCACATCTCAAAAGAGGGGATAAAAGTAGATCCCAAGAAAGTTGAGATCATACAAAACATTGAAATCCCTAATAACCAAACTAGTGTTCAAAGTTTTCTTGGGCATGTTGGATACTACAGAAGATCTATAGAAGGATTTAGTAAAATTGTTGGACCCTTATTTAACTTGCTCAAGAAAGAAGAGGATTTTGTATGGACTGAAGATTGTCAAAAATATTTTGAGACAATCAAAATAGCTTTAACAACTTCTCTGATCATTAAAGGACCTGTTTGGGGAGAACCATTTCACATACATGCAGATGAATCCAATCTGGCTATTGGAGAAATGTTAGGACAAAAAGATGACAATGATGCCATGCATGCAATTTCTTATGCTAGCAAAAATTTAAATCCTACTAAAAGAAATTATACAATAGAAAAGAAATTTTTAGCTGTAGTATATGCAATAAACAAATTCAGACATTATATTATAGGTTACAAAGTTTATATACATATAGAACATGTTGCAATTATATATTTGATGAACAAGGCTGTAGTAGGTGGACACATTATTAGATGGTTACTGTTGTTGTAGGAATTTTATGTTACTATCATAGATAAACCTAGAAAAGATAATGTTGTTGAATTTCTTTCTAGAATTGTACTACATGATGATCAAAAACCAATGGATGACAAGTTTCCAAATGAAAATTTATTTGCAATATCAGTTCATCCACCATGGTTTGTTGATCTAGAAAATTACCTTGTAACAAGGAAGTGCCCAAGTCACTTCAGTCATAAACAAAAAAAGAGGTTAATTTGTGAAAGTTCTAGATTCCAGTGGATTAATGGTCTTTTATTTAAATTGTGCCCTCACCATGTTTTACGCAGATGTGTAGCTGAGTTAGATGTCTATGATGTAGTACACGCCTGTCATCATGAGCTTGAAGGAGGACACTATTCAATAGTGAGAAAAATTCACAAGATCTTAGGATCTGGCTACTTTTGGCCATCAGTGAAAAAGGATGTTTCATTCTTTGTCAAACACTTTGATGAATGTTAGAGGATGGGAAGACCCACGCCAACCATGGAGATGTCGTTTCAGCCACAAATAGCTCTGGAACCATTTGAAAAATGGGGCATATATTTTGTGGGACCAGTTGATCCACCTTCAAAAGGGAAATGTTACATACTTTTTTGTAATGATTATGCAATAAAATGGGCTGAGGTGAAAGCATTACCAACAGCAAAGGAAGATAAAGTTGTAGATTTTATGTACAAGAAAATTCTTCAGAGATTGGTGCACCTAGAGAATTTTTTTCAAACCAAGGACCATAGTCTGTATCAATAATAATGGAAGAATTTTTGCAGAGATACCAAATGACTCAAAAAATATTCTCCATGTCACCCTTAGGAGAATGGACAAGTGGAGGTCACTAATCGAGAATTAGAGAATATCCTAAAAAAAATAGTCTCATTGAGGAAAACAGACTGGGTAGATAGGTTGGATGAAGCAGTATGGGCCTATAATACTACATGGAAAACAACAATTGGATTTTCTCCATATGAACTTGTGTATGGGAAAAAACTAGTCATGCCAATAGAATTTGAATTGAAAACATTAAAAACAACAATAGAAATTGGAATTGATTTACCTAAATCTAAGAAAAGTAGAATTGTGTAGCTCAACAGACTCGATGAAATGAGAATGGAGGCACTTCAACATACAGAGATGATTCAGAAGCAAAGGAAGGAATGGAATGATAAACATATTGTGTCCAAATAGTTCAAAGAAGGAGATTGGGCATTATTATTTGACTCCAGATTTGAAGTGTTTAAGGGGAAGTTCCATACCAGATGGTTAAGACCCTATGAGATAGAACAAGTATTTGAAAATGGATTTGTCCAATTGGTTTCGATTGATGGAGAAAAGAGATTCATGCTAGTTAATGGTCATCGACTGAAGACATATCATAAGCCAGCAACAAAGGAGGAATTTCTAGATGATCTGCAACATAGAATTGAACATTTTCTCATGGAAGACATTTCTTCCATGAGAAGATATTTTAACCTTTGAGGAAGGCATGAATAAACAAGGTAAATTGAAAACCAATAAATGGTAGTTTTCCTTGTGAAAAAAAAATGAAGATGATGGAAAACCAACAAATGGCAGTCTATCTAAGTTAACTCTTGAAAGCTCCTAAAGGCTCTTGAAGAGCTCCCAAAAGATCTCGAAGGCTCCTGAACATCCGGAAGACTGAAGACTCTTAAGCTTTTGTTTGGCTCGATAGCTCCTAATGGCTCTTGAAGTTCCAAGCTCCTGAGAGCTCCTAAAGATCTTGAAGGCTTTCAACTGTTGTAATTCCAAAGCTCCTAAGAGCTCCTAAAGGCTCCTGAAGAACTCCTGAAGGCTCCTGAAGATCTCGAAATAAATAGAGGTGTGTATTTAATGTATATTATTTTTGAATTTTATTTTCTAAAGAGGTCAGACTAATGTAAATTAGGAAAATAATAATAAGTCTAGACATCTCCATATTGTTGTTAATAACGATAATAAATGTCTTTTAATCATTTCAAAAAGTAGTTCGATAGCTGATATAAAGAATGATGTGACATTGGATGATGTCAGTAATAATTGTGGATCATGTAGAGATCTGCCTATCTTTTCAAAAATATTTCCACATTTATGCTGACATGTGTAAGGAGCACCACCAACTTTGTGAATTAAATAGCAACTGTAATTTATGGCATGTGAATCATCTAGGGTAGTAAAGGAAGTTGATGCAAAGAATTAATGGCATGTCATGCCATTATTCAAATTGGATACTCCAAAAATAAGGAAAAATCATTCCATATTTTGCTAAGTAATTCAGTCTACTAATTGAAGTCCACCATTGTTGAAGTCTGCCATTGTTGATAGAAAGAAATAGGGAACAAGAAGAATGTAGAGACATAAAACTGTACTCTTGATTCAAAAACTAGGAGATTGTTAAGCGAAGCTAGATGGCTATATTTTTATAATGAAATATGAAGGTTTTCAGCCAAAAATCGTAGCGAAATTTGTGAGAAATTTTCACGTGAATGTCACTAGGGTAAGAGGTGAAATCATTGAAGTCACTCCAGAAATAATAAGTGAAATTTCTTGAATTCTAGCTAAGGGGAAACCAATTAACAAGGGCCAAGTCAAATTTGAAAAGTTAGTGGCATCATTTCACCAAGAACCAGAAAGAAGGCCAAAAATTCTAATGCATAAGGGAGACCAATGCAGAATAGCTCGTCACAATTTTGATGAACCATGGAGAACTATTGGAACATGGCTCATGAAATTCTTCACCTGTGACAGATAGTACGACACTATATTAGGACTGAGAATGTAGCTATTGATACATTTAAGGTATGGATAGACAAAACTCTCCACTAGAATAAATCTGCTAGCATTTTTGTTCCAACAAATTGCTTCCATGATTTTGAGGGTAAAATCTAGAGGGGAATCATCCATAAAATACCAGGGGTTAATCTATTTGATAATTAAGCATCATTTCTTAAAGAAAGAATCTAGGAAATAGGGCTGGTTATAATTTTTGTCCAAACCCATAGAAAAGAAAAAAGGGAAACCCACAAGGGGGCCCACAGCAAAAAGGTCAAAGATTGAGAAAGGTGAATCATCCAAGGGAAAAAGGAAGAGGTGTAAAAGAAAATTACAAAAATCCTCTAGGGTAACCTATACTAGTTCCAAAAAGAAAAAACAAGATTTGCATGAAGAAATCCCTAGCTATATTAAAACCATTATGTCAACCCCTGAAGAGACATCTGCCATTCAAACCCCTATTCCTGAAAGCCCAATAGAAATTGTTGGCCATGAGGAAACCCTCACACCAATTCATTCTCTTGAGAAGTCTCAAAGCCCTCCTAAAAGCCCAATGTCGACCCCTGAAAGAACCCCTATTTTTGAAATACATGACTCTATTGAAGAGTCTGAGGCACAATCTGAAGAGAAAGAAGCATCAGAGGAATTTGAAGAAGAGGAAACTATGAGATCTCCTAAATCTTATCCACCCTATGAGAAAAGAAAAGGAAAAGAACCATTGATTGAAGAAGAAGAAATCCATGAAAAATTGAATGAAGAGGAATTAGAAACTGAGGAATTGTTAAGGGCTATGAAAATGTCTCGATTGGAAGCTGAATTAGAGCAAGAAAGAAAGAAAATGAAATTCCTTGAGGAAATTTTGAGAAGAAAAGAAGAGGAATTGCAGTAATCCCTCAACAAAACTCAAGAAATGGAAAGACAGAATGAACAAAGTGAAACAAGGTATAGAGAACAATTGCATAAAACAAAGGAGGCTTTACAACAAGTTAGTATGCAGGCATTAGAAAATGCTGAGGAAATTACAAAATTAAAAGAAGAATTGCAGCAAAAGGAAGAGAAATTAAAATAACAATCTGTGCAGTTTTATTCACATGAAGCCTCTACTTCCACGGCCCCACCGCGATACCTTGCTTTACCTCCCATTCCATCTGACATTCCATCAAATGCTCCACCAAGAACCTAGCCTACATATCTCTCCCTGGAAGCCCTGTAATTCAAGCATGAAAATGATCAGTTGAAAAATTAGGTATAGAAGTTAGAGGAAGAAAATAATGAAATTGAAAGAAGACTTGAGCAGGCAATTGAGATAAGTTATGCAATGCTTTCAATGAGAAGACTAGCTGGGGTGTATGCTCTGTTTCTTAGAGAGAATTTTTTGGAATGGAAACTTAATCAATTAATTTTTGGGAGAAGCCTAGATTATTACAATGATAGATATTTTCTATAGGATTACTTCCATAGCCACCCTTACATTCAAAATCAAATGTGTGATTTTCCAGCATGGGTTTTTAATGGGAGACAATGATGATTCTCTATTGAATGTTTATGTTGTTGAGCTATAAATCAGATCCTTTGTCTCCTTAATGTAAAATTAGGTAGAATGGTCAAGTAGAATGGAAAAATATAAGGAAGCTTAGAAAAGGTATGGTTTACTAATGAGGCCCAAAATGCCTCATGCAGAGAAATATATCAAAATGGTACGATTGGTGGTAAGGCCAAATCACATAAATCCTCTGTATGTTTCAAACTTGCTTAATAGTATATCTGCATTCTAGAATATAGAAGAGACACTTCCCCCATTGGCAATAAACTCCTATGAGGAAAGATATCAACTCATTCCTGATTCAATAAGAAGAAGAGAGCCAATAATTCCAAACAATCTCAAATGGAGTTTGATAAGATGCAGACATGTGATCACTTTGATTGAGCAATAGAAAGAATTTTGGGTTGGCATGTAGTTCAGAATTCCAATTATCATTATTCCCACCCCAAAGCTCAAGGAAACACCTAATGTACCTGATGGAGTAATAATTGAAAAGCTAAGCCAAAACCATGGCTTTGCACTCAATAGCAAATTGTCACACTAGTACAGGGAAGGAGTGATTGATTGTTGCTTTTGGATGGAGGCACTAAACAAGGAAAAGGAGACCACCATAATTCTTGATGAGGAACCATGAGGGCATGGTCCATAACAAGTGGGGAAGAATGAAGAGAGGCTCATGGATACTTTCATTTAAATCATTTTATGTTTAAAAGACTTGTTATTTTTGTTAATTAACATTACTGGCGATAGACTATAGACTAATATATTTACTTACTTTGCTTTATGCTTAGCTAATTTGGTAGATATATTTGAAGTAATGGTTTATGTTAAATGTGCTACTTTATGATGATATTAATGAGATAATTATGTAGTGTTGATCTTTACTGCCATAATTGTTATCCTTTTCTTAAGGGTTTTTATACAGGGTAATTAAAAGACTGATGATGAAGCTAAACTTGTTTAATTAAGGAAGATAATCACACCATTGATTGGCCTAGCTAGATGATGAATCACTCAAGTCCAAATCAGCTTCTTTATAGTCGGTTAAGTAACTTCTACTCCCAACGCTAATCTCACATATTTCTCCATGTCTATTCTCAGTCCTGTTTTAGTTCTGCTTTAGTTTTATTTTAATTTGTAGTTACACACCTTGAATCTTGGAAATTAATTGCCATGTTGTAAATTCAATAAGGATATTCTTATAAATATGATCCATGTTTCAATTTTAGATAGGAGTTGGATAATTTTCAATCAAAATTTGGTAATCAATAGCAATACTTTGTTTTGCATCCCACTTTGATTAATTTGAATGAAAGCAAGAAGTTAACTCGAATCACTATGTTAAGAGATCTTACCTGAGGAAGAGCAGGGCCCGCTCAACCAAGGGGATCAATCTTGTGTTGGTATTTTACTGAGTTATGCTATTTCTATTCATTAATCATTAAAATTGAAGTGTTAGATGTTAATTTTGGAATGATAAGTTGTTGAATCATTTTCAGTTTATTGGATGTTAAATCTAGATATATAATTCTGCTTGAATTGCTTTTAAGTTTAGTTTATCATGGTTAGATTAGTTTGTTAAATTTGTTGTAAGGTTAATTAAATTAATTAGATTTAGATGTTGTTTGTAGGAATTGAGTTTGGTAATTATTGGTTGAGTTTATTTAGAAGCAATGATGGGAACTTATAAAAAGATGGAATTGAAGTTTGTTGGAAACTTAGTCATGGAAATTAGTGTTTATATTTTCTAGAATAATTCTCATTTCCTTGTAGTTTATTTTTGTTCTTAAAATAACATTTAATTTCTAGCAAATTTTAAGATAGATTTCTTTTGAAGCAAAATAGAATTAATTTGGATTTTGTATTTTAAATTAATAATTAAAGTAAATGTTAGTCTTCTCCATGAATCGGTTTCAATAAAGTCCAATGAAGTCAGGAATAAGTCAATAGAACTTTAGTTTAAGAAATAAGATAGAATTAATCCTTAGGAATTAGTCATTGCAGTTCAGCTTCTGAGAGCTCCTAAAAGCTCTTGAAAGATCCTGAAGGAGCCATATTGATACCTAAAGTCATTGTTTATAGTGCAAAAGCCCCCAAAAATCTGTGACAACCATCCTTATCGCATATAGCTCTGAGACACACCCAATTTGATAAATAATTGACTAAATGATGCAAGTTGTGACATCAACGACCTTGCCCATCAAATATTTGGGCTAAGGAAGCTTTGTTGAGTGCTTTGACTAATTCCTAGATGACAAATGTTATGGATATGAAGACTACTCATGAGATATGGAAAAGGTTGGAAACCTTGTATGAAGATGATGCTAATGTGAATATTGCTAAGTTATAGAGTTTGAAAGGGAAATATGAAAGGTTGAGAATGGGTGATGATGAGAACATTAATACTTTCATGCAAAGAGTGAATGAACTTTTGTGTGGTATTAGATGTTCTGGTGGAAAGATAGACAAATCAAAAAATTTTGCTAAAGTGTTTAGATCCCTACCTGATTCTTACAAAGTTAAAGCTAGTGCTATTGAAGAGCTCCAGACTGTGGCAAACATAACCAAAGATGCGTTGGTTGGTAAGCTGATTGATTTTGAGTTGAGTGAATTTGGTGATGCCCTTCCTAAGATTGAATATGCATTTAAGGCTACTACTTCTGAGAGAGATAGACAGAGATATGATCTAGGTGAGATTTCATCTAGAAAGACATTCAAGTATGAGGATGAAATTAGATAGATTGAAGAAGAAGAAAGAGAGATGGAAGAACTGGAAGCCCTTATTTTCAAAAGAGTACCAAGAGGAAAAGGTGAGTATGAAGGAAAATTGCCTCTTAAATTTTTTTCTTGTAATAAGATAGGTCATTTTGCATCAGGGTGTCTAGAAAGAGCTCTTAAACCAAAACATAATAAACCTAAATTTCAGAAAAAGTGTTACTATGCTGCCTATGAAGGTGTGGCAGATGATGAATCTGATAAAAGAAATAGAAGTGATGACGAATGGGTATTTATTGCTATCAAGGAAAATAGTCCTATATCCACTAAATCTCCTAGTTGTACAAATGTGGTGAAAGCCCTAGCTGCTCGAGTTGAAGAGAAGGATGAATGGGTGATTGACAATGGATGTTCACATCATATGATAGGAGACAAAAGTAAGCTTGTAAGCTTGGAAAAGTATGATGGTGTTGTGAGATTTGGTGATAATACAGCTGGTGTGATCCATGGAAGAGGACGCATTTCTCTTGATAGTAAGCATAATACTGATGATGTTTTGTATGTAGAATTCTTAAAGCATAATATTTTGAGTGTTGGTCAGATGGTTGATAAGGGATACAATCTTCAGCTCAAGGATGGAAAGTGTAGAATATTGAGTTCCAAAAATGAAATTGCATTAGGTACAAAAATAAAAGGTAATATCTTTCACTTGAGTGTTGCTAGTAAAAGTTGTTTGATTTCTCAAGTTGATGAAATTTCGTTGTGGCATAGGAGATTGTGTCATGTTAACTTTGATAATATTGTCAAGATAAGTTCCACTAAGGCTATGAGAGATCTACTTAAGTTGGTGAAACCTACTAATGTAATATGCAAGGAATGTTAGTTGGGAAAGCAAACTAGGATTTCATTTCAGAGTAAGAAGCATTGTTCAAATGAATTGTTAGAGATTGTGTATACTGATCTGTGTGGTCTCTCTAAGGTCATAAGTTTACAAAGTTATAGGTATTTCATGTTACTCATTGATGATTATTCTAGAATGGTATGGGTTACTTTCTTAAGGGAGAAATCTGAAGCACTGGAAAAGTTCAAGATCTTTAAAGTTATGGTTGAGATAGAGAAAGGTTTGAACATTAAATTTCTAAGATCAAATAGAGTGTTGGATTCACTTCCAATGAATTTAATTCTTTTTGTAAAGAACATGGATTAAAGAGACAATTATCTACACTGTAAACCACTTAGAAAAATGGAGTTGTGGAAAGAAAGAACGGAACAGTTGAAGATGTTGCTAGAACAATGATGCTGGAAAGAAATGTTCCTCATATCTATTAGAGAGAAGTTGTGAGTACTGTTGTACACACTCAATCAGATACAAATCCAAGGTGATACTAGTAAGACTCCTTTTGAGCTATGGACTGGTCAAAATCCTACTATTAAATACTTCAAGATATTTGGAAGTAGATGTTATATTAAGAGAGATGAAGACATAGGAAAGTTTGATGCTAGGAGTGATGAAGGTATCTTTCTAGGTTATTCTATGAAAAGCAAGGCCTATCAATGTTACAATAAAAGATTGAAGAAAATGATTAAAAGTGCAAATGTTAGGGTTGATGAAGACTTAGGTACACCATCGAGAACCTGTGGATATGACTCTGATGATCAAGATGACTATACAAACCAAGGAAAGCAAGTTCGGACTACAAATCAAGTGCAAATCAATCCGATGAATTAGGAGAATGAAGAAGGAGAAACTAGTGGAAGCGCAAAAGAGAGAACACAAGCGCCTAAAGTTGAAGAACATCCTAAGAAGACTCTGATGTATGTAAGATTGAATCATTCAGAAGATCAAATTATTGGTGATAAGAACAAAGGTTTCTAGACTAGGAGAAAGATTGCAAAAGAGTATTGCTTGATTTTAAAGACTGAGCCTACTAGTGTGAATGAAGCATGTAGAGATGAGAATTGGGTTGAAGCAATGAAAGAAGAGTTGAAACAAATTGAAAAGAATGACACATGGATTATTTTTCCTAGACCTAAGGACAAGAATTTCATTGGAACTAAATGGGTCTTTAGAAACAAATTGAATGAGCAAGGTGAAGTGGTTAGAAACAAAGCAAGACTGGTATGTAAAGGATATTCACATATGGAAGGAATTGATTTTGAAGAGACCTTTGCCCCTATTGCTAGAATTGAAGTTGTAAGATTATTCCTTGAGTATGCTTCTCACAAGAACTACAAAGTTTATCAGATGGATGCCAAATCAGCTTTTCTAAATGGCAAATTGGAAGAAGAAGTGTATTTTGAGCAACATAATGGATTCCAATTGACTAATAAGGAATATATGGTGTGTCAGTTGAAGAAAGCACTGTATGGACTTAAACAAGTTCCTAGAGCATGGTATGCCAGATTGGACAAGTATTTGCTAAAGCTTGGATTTAACAAAGCTACTACTAATAGTAATCTATACTTTAAGATTGATCATAATAAAGATTTGATTGTTGAAGTCTTTGTTGATGATATCATTTTTGAAGGAGATGATGGTTTTTGCATGAAGTTTGCTAATGAGATGCATAATGAATTTGAGATGTCTATGATTGGTGAGATGAAATTATTTTTGGGATTGAAATTTACTCAGTTAGATAAAGGGATTTTTATATCTCAGTCCAAGTATCTGAAGGAATTGCTGAAGAAGTTTGGTATGGAAGATTCAAAGCCATTTGGTACACCCATGGTGACCAAATGCAAGTTGACAATAGAAGATGATTCTCTGAAAGAAAATCAAACAAGATACAAATCAATGATTGGTGGATTGTTGTACTTAACTCAAAATAGGCATGATATCAGAATATTGTATGTATTGTTGCAAGATTTCAAGCTGATCCAAAGGAATCTCATGTGACTATTGTGAAGAGAATTTTTAGATACTTGAAGGGAACTGTTGATCTTGGCCTATGGTATCCTAAAGATGATGATCTTACTTCGAGTGCCTTTACTGATGTTGATTGGGCAAGAGATGTGAATGACAAAAAAAGTACTAGTGGTGGAGCATTTTTCTTGGGTAAGAAGCTAATTTCATGGTTAAGAAAGAAGCAGAATGCCATTTCCTTGTCTACTATAGAGGCTAAATACATTATTGTTGCTAACAGTTGTACTCAAGTCCTGTGGATGAAACAGATGTTGAAGGATGTCAGATTTGTATATGATGAGCCTATTGTTATATTCTATGATAATTCAAGTGCTATTAACATTTCCAAGAATCTAGTGCTACATTAAAAAACAAAGTATATATCTATCAATTTTCACTTTTTCAGGGAGAAGGTAAGTGAAAAGGAAGTTAGATTGGAGTATGTTCCTACTAAGGAGCAGATTGAAAATATCTTTACAAAGCCATTACCTAAGGATACTATTGAGTATCTTAGATGGAAGTTAGGGGTGATCACCTCTCCTAATTATAACTAAGGATGCATTGCATTGCATCAATCCATGCATTTCATAGTCATATCTTGTTTCAGATTGATGTTGTGGTGGCTGCTACTCAAGGGGAGTAGTTGGATGGTTCAAAAATTTAGATATGTAGTTCAGAGCTTAGAAATATTTGTCATTGATGCCAAAGGGGGAGAAGAATCATGTGAAAAACTAGTGATTATTTGGGTAGAATATCCTTGAAAGGAAAAGATTATGTGAAAGTATTGAGGAGAAAATGAGTCAAATTCTAAGGGGAAGTAAGTGTCAAAGTTAGTTGTGTTGAAGGTTTTTTTCGCATAATGTCAACACAACTAACTTTGACACTTACTTCCCCTTAGAATTAATGCCAAAGGGGGAGATTGTTGGATTTTGTGGTTGTGGTTTTGATATGTGGTTGTCATTGATGTCAACACAATTAGCATTAATTCATTTGAAGTTGTATATGTCAAGGATATTGAGAAAATTGTAAAGGAATGAGTTGCAGGTTGTCAATGGTAAAGTGAAGTTCAATATGTTAGTATGTTTTGTACATTGATGATCAGAGGTTGTAGACTAAAGGGTTTGTTTCTGAGTGTATCTAGTTTATCCACGTCGAGTTTTAGAGATCCGTATGAAGTTATAATCGAGTTATGAAGATTCTCATTTTGATAATTTTTTAATTGCTTCAGTCAGTGTTCCTCATTGAAGATGATGTTGTTTCACTTAGTTTAGTTGTTTTGGATGCTTCTCTAGTGATTCATGATGCTTTTGGATGTTTCTAGATTGTGCTCTATCTTTGTTGCACATCTACATTGATCGTTGTGCTCATGATCCAATATTTTCTCTTGCATTTTCATGTTTTTCTTGTTCTCGGCCAACATGGTGTTTGTAGTGTGTTGTGGGTCCTCGAGGAGGAATTAATTGAAGTATTTTAATGTTGAAGATGTTGTTTTAGGTCCTCACTGAGTTGTGACCAACCTTGGTTGATTCTCATTGATAATCTTTAATGTTTTTGGGCCGACAGTTATATTCATTTTATTATTTCTTTGTGGCTGACTTGTAGCGATGAAATATCTTGTTGTGGATATATAAGAGTGATTGTATATTTGAATTGTAGAGAGAAAGAAGGTGTGGTTGTGTATGAGATTTGTGAATAATTTCCTAATCATTCGAAGGCATAGTAGAGTGTGAAGAAGTGTGTAGAAGAGTTGTTTATGTGCTTAACTGGAACTGTAATCAGACATTAGCAGATGTTATTTTCTCAATTCAAAATTTGGATGGTTGTAATCTGAACCTCTTTGTAAGACAGTGTGTCTTCCTTTGTAATTGAGTAGTGAGCTCTAGGAAGTATGTTTGAATGAATGTGCACTCCCCATATTTCATTTTCATTATATTTTTAACAGGGTATACTCTTGTGGACTAACCTCCACTATGGTTTTTCCCCCAATAGGGTTTCCACATAAAAAATATTGGTGTTATATGTGTTTATGATGTGTTGATGATTCATGTTTTCATGGTTAATTATAGGATTTGGGAATAAGGTTAATAAGTTGAATAAGTTTTTAATTTTTGAGACAACTAATTCACCCCCCTCTCAGTTGTCTACCCTTGTGTTTCCAACAGATATGTGTCAAAAGGAATGAATTCAACTTCAACACATACAAGTTTTGTCACTTGTGTAACCTAATTTTCTATAAGAATTCCCCCCCCCCCTCTTTCAAATTTTATACAAAACACATATGTTTAAACTTGATATTTATCCCACAAGCTCTCATGTCTATATCTAAATCAAGCCCCTCATATCTATCCCATATTATCACATTTCATGATGTGGCATCATATATATATTTTGATAAGATATATAAGGTCTCATGTCTATATCTAAATCAAGCCCCTCATATCTATCCCATAGTATGTTCAATTATCAACATAGACTGTATCATCTAAAATGTTGTATAAGATTATCAAAATTGAATATTTTTTTCACAAATGTATAATAGATATTATAAACATAGCAATTATGGTAAACAAAATTGAAATAAAATATATGCATAGAATATATTTTATGAAATGTAGATTATAAGACAACCGTAAAAAAGGTATTGACATAGTCATCAATGCGCCCAATAGTAGACCACCTTAATATGCAAAGTCAACCAAGTTTTAGTTCAAAATAATAAACAGATTTAGTTCACATTTATAAATAGATGCAACACAATGAAAATGGCATCTACATCTACTACCCAAAAAAAACAAAGATATAAGGCATTTTTTCAGTTGGTCCCACCCAAACTCAGTTGAATGCTCCAAGAATCTAGAGATGTTTTCTCATCTCCTATTGTTGCATTTAGACTTACCATAAATTAATTTTCATTTTATTTTTTTAGTTGCATAAAACTTACATTTGAGGGTGTTAGTGGTGAGGAAGTCTAGCCAACTGGAAATTAAGTGTAGCTAACTTGAGATGAGTTGGGACTGAAACACACATTGCCTGCAGAAAACGGGGGGATGTTATTATTGGTTATATCTTGAAAGTAATTGTGGTTATCAGATAAGGGAGTTGCAAGACTGCTTAAGCATCTATCTCACATCAATGCTCTATGGACAGCCTCAATCTCCCTTTCCTTCTTCTCTTGTTCTTTTTGTATCCTCTCTTGCTCCTTCTTCTTCTCTTTTCCTTTATTTGCAATTGTTTCAACTCCTCTCTTTCCTTGTGCTCAATTTCCTTTTCAATTTTCTTTTGTTCCTTCTGCTCCAAGGCTAGAATCCATGTTTCCTTTTTGTCCTCTATTTTTTTCCTCTTTCTTATTTTCAATTCTTCCAATTCTTTTTTTCTTCATTCCTACTCCATTATGAGAGTCATGTAACTATCAACAGTCAACAACTAAGACTATCAGCTCACCCAAAGAGCACCACTAGCAGACTTTCTTGTTCTTCCATTCACTCTATGAATTGGTAGCTTAATGAAGTTACTAATCAAAGAACCACTTTTTGTTTCAATTGTTTCATTGACTTGGGAGTTAGTAAACTCCACCCGGTCTAGTGTACCCTAACTTTCATTGTTGCAATTTACATAATAGTGCATTGTTTGTTCTAGAGATGTGAGTGTTGGAGATGGGAATGTGAAATCCCCCATGTCTTCTTGTGTGGGCCAACTATCCATGTCCTTAATTTTTTGCTCTGTACCTTCATGCACTTGACTATCTATTGGAGTCTACAATTTTTTTGAAAGTTCATCTATTGAAACATCAAGTCCTGACAGACTAAGGATGTTCTGCACTACAGAAGCATCATCGATGTTAGCAATTTCATACGTCTCACTGGGATGCATGTCATTTACGAGAGCATCACAATTGAGGGGCCATATCCTTATCCTTTTAAAGCCAGCTTTTATGTTGGCTGGAGTCAAAGCTCTTCTCAATGCCTTGCTACCTAAATCTGCCAATTATGCCCTTTTGATATCAATATTGGGGAATTTAGTGAGAAAATCTACTTGTTTTGATTTGAAATATTTCTTGAATGGTGCAAACACGCTAACATCCAAAGGTTTTATCACATGAGAAGTATGAGCAAGAAGTGTAAGGAGTTCAATGCCTAACCCCCTTTCCCTTTGGATAGTTGACAATGCAACATGACTTCCATGGCCATCAAAAATCAATAGGTGCCTATTAGTAGGTGAGACACCCCCAGGAACTGACACATAGAAATTTTCCAGACACTCATAGAAAAGATCCTTTTGTCATCCAATAATGTGCTTGGGTTTCCATAGTTGTGCATGGTTCATAGTTCACAATGTAATTCTCTATCTCTATATTACCCTTGAATAGATAGAAACCATGTATGGTTTGGCCAGCTGCATTAACATAGCATAGAATTATTATCCATTCTCTTCTTTTTGGAATGATGTAGGAGACATTCCTACTGCCTCAACATGCCAATCCCTCATAGTTCCATTTCTGCTAGTTTGAATACTCATTTCATCATAGTTCCAAATTATGTCAAGACCATATGGGGTACTTTCATATGTTGTTGTGAGTATTATAAAATTCAGCTACTATATTGGGTCTAAGGTTTACCGCCCTATCTTTGTCAAGACCTTTAGTTGTGTGGAAGGTCAATTTTGGATGGTGCCTCTTGAATCCAGTCCACCGTGATTTTCTAGGCAGCCCCTTCATGAAAGGGTTGGATCTAGTCTAGCATATCTAAGCAACATCTTGCTTGAGATTAATAATCTCAAGCCCGTGGCCAATATCTTCCATATTTTTGCACCACTTCACAATCATACCCTACTCTTCTTCTGATAGGATTGTTGGTGGACCCTTCTTTGAAGTAGAGGTCAAGCTTCCTAACCAATTGCTAAGTGTTGTAGTCGGGATTTTCCACTTCTTCGCAGTAGCTCTTGTCAACATCCCATTTGTTTCAACATCCTCCAATGCCCTATCCATGTCCTCTAATGACCATTCCCTTTCCTTTGATTCTCTTTCCCACTAGGTCGGTGGTGCACCAACCTTCTGGACAACCTCAACAAGTTTTGGATTTGTGTTTACTTTTGTAACCGGTTGTTGCACATTGGGGACTATAACAATGTCTTTCCTCGTACAAGACAACATCTTTGAAGTATTGGTTCTACTTTTCAACATATGTTTACCTTTAGATTGCACTTGTAGATGCTTAAAAAGATATTCGGTGTAGTTAAATAAAACAAAAAATTGAACACTGTTGAATTCATAGTTATGCATGAACAGTTTGCATTTATTTAATATGCATCTTGACATTTTGAAATTCAATGATTTGGTTTTTATGAATTGTTTGTAATGCAATTGTCTCACTTTTGTAATGAAATTGTCTTTATTGTGTATGAACAGTATGTTTTTATTGTCCTTATTTTGCTTGGTTTTTATGAAAATTTTGCAATGTAATCGATGACACTTTGTAATGCAATTGTCTTTAATGTGCATGAACAATTTGTTTTTATTCAATATATGCATGATCTTAGTATATTCAATTTTATTATTTGAATTGAAATGGCTTGAAGCAGATCTTGTTACTGAGACATGAACAAAAATTGGTTAAACATTGTCAAAAGGAAATAAAATGGTACAGGTGTAGTGAGGTAGATAACCTCAACTGAAAGAGAAAGGGAGATTTCTTGAGTGCAGAGCTGAACAATGAAACGTGAAGAGCCAAATATAAATATGTAAAACAAATTTCCTAGAAACAATCACTTAAAAAATTACATACATATTTATATACGAATGTATATATGTGTGTGTGTGTGTGTCTATTTGTGTATACATATATGTGTGTGTGTATATATATACATATTTTTGTATATGTATGGAAATATGCCTATGTATTATTCTTTTCTTCCATGTTGAATATATATATAGAAAAATTAATATATTGGAAGAGAATAATATAATTGCATAGCAGAATATCTTTGAAATGAAATCAAGGGAATCCATTTTCATATGTGGGAATAACAAACAAATATTAAAGGAAAATTGTAGAGTTAGTTTGTGTGTTGTGAAAGAGAGGAATACAAGTGCATGGCAGAAAACCCTATAATTGTGAACAAGTGAAACCATAAAAATCTTTGGTAGTAACAATGAAATAAAATTTTCATTTCATAGATAGAACTATTGTGAAAGGAAGAACAGAATAATACAATTGCATGGTAGAATATCTTTCAAATGAAAACCAGACATACCATATATATGTATGGAAATATGTCTATGTATTATTATGTTCTTCCATGCACAATATGTATATGTATGTATGGAAAGACAAATACATATATAAGAATAGAATAATATAATTGCATGGCAGAATAACTTTGAAATGAAAACAAGTGACTCCATTAAGTATATTTGGGAATAACAAAGAAATCTTGAAGATAAATTGTACAGTTAAATGTTGTGCATTGTCAAAGAGAAAACCCTATAATTTTGAACCAGTGAAACCCTTTCCATGTTTGGTAGTAATAATGAAATGAAAAAATCATTTCGCAGACATAACTATTGTGTATGGAAGAATAGAATAATACATAAACATGCCAGAATATCTTGGAAATGAAAACCAGGCATACCATTTTCATATTTTGGAATAACATGAGAATATTATAAGAAAATTGCAGAGTTAAAGTATGTGCATTGAGGAAGACACGAATACAAGTGCATGGAAGAAACCCTCAAAATGATAAACATTAAAACTGTATGAATATTTCCTAGTAACAAGAAAATATATTGTATCCATTTATGTATTTTGGAATAACAAACAAATGTATAAAGAAAATTGTAGATTTAAAGTTTGTGCAATGATAAACACATGGAAACAAGTGCATGGCTGAAAACTAGTCAAACCCTTTCCATATTTCATCAAACAAGTCTAATAGTAATGAAAAACCATTTTAAACTAGTCAAACCCATTTCATATTTTGTGTAAGGAAATATGAAAAGCACAATAAACGTCATGCAATGAATAACAAAAAATATTGAAATGTACAATGCAGGCTAAACATTGTGCATGGATGAGTGTAGAGGAAAGGAAAAGTAGTGAAAGAATGAACTTGAATTGAAATGACTTGACATTCATATAAAGTGTAAGTTGAAACCCCAGATATTGATTTATAGTTCAATGTGACAAAAATTGACATCACATTCAAAATCTTTGCATTCACAAGCAACCTGAATTTGTAGCAGTAGAATACATGTAGCTTGTCAGGATGTTGTTGTTGCTTCATCTGGACTATCTTCATATTTTTGGACCAAATTGTATAACAAATAATGAAAGTGGGACATGCTAAATGGAAATCGCAAGAGATTGAGTAATGCATTTTTGAATTTGAATTTCTCCTTATATGTTCAATGTTGGTTTGGTGTGGAGTTTTTAATTCCTGTCCTTTTGATTTCAAATTTGGATTCTTCATTAGGTGCCTTCAATTGCTAAGTTTGTATGTATTAATGGCATGCATCCCTTGTTTTATTGATAGGATATTTTGGTGCCTTTAACACCATTTTTTTGTGGTTTCATGTGGGAAAAATAGGAGGAGGAACCATTAGTAGAGAGGTTCAATTTGACAGATGGGACACATATGAATGATTTCTACGTATCTGAGTGTTGTGTTGGTGGGCAAGTGGGATGGGGGTTCGGCTAGATTGGATTTGGTGATGGGACATTCTTGGGTTGTAGGTGTACTCATGGCATCCTAAGTGCCACAAAGGTGGTTGTGATGAAATGCAAGTGGTGACATTATAGGGGAGCTTGGGTTATAATAATTTTATATTTTGGGATTTTGTTATTAATCGAGGGGCACGTAACAAGCAATATGGCTTGTATGTTTGTGGTGTCAGATGTTATTTGAATATTCTCTGACATGTAAGACTCTGAATATCTATTTGTGTATGGGACAAATATTCTTCGATTATAATACAATTTTGATGGTACAGTGATACGTGTACCTTTGTTGACTTTGTGGGTGAAAACTGTTTTACATTTGCATATTAAGGTAGTCTACTGTGGGGCCCATGTGGGACTACTTCCATCCCCACTATAGGCTCCCACCCTACTTTGGGCCCCTCTCCCCTAATACCGTTGTTAGCTCTCAAAATGCAGGTTGAATGCCTCAAGAGGCTGCCAATCTCTTGAAACACTTTAGGGTAACAGACAAGGTCAAGAGAACTCAACCTTCTACTCTTTAGGTACTACTAAACCTTGGGCGGGTGTACCTTTTAAATTGAGAAAATTATCTTATGATTATCCTTCTGAAATGCTTTGTCTGCAATGGCATATAGAAGTGAACAAAAGAAGTCAAACTTGATAGCAATCTTCTGATCTAAATCCTAAAATGCTTAATTAACAGATATAAAGAAACTAAATGAATTCAAAATGATGAAATATAGAGACCAGTGCCTTATTGGGTATGTGGAGTCAAATGAAATAGAAGTGGGCAACTTATTCTAGCAGAAAATCAAATTGCAGGCATATGATCTATTCATAATTTGTATAAACAATGCAGGATTATGACTACTAAGCTTTACTTTAATAATCCAGATGAATATTCCTGATTACTATGATTAACAAAAAGGATTTAATCTCTACTTGAGAGAACCAGTCAATTAATCACACAGATACAACAAATGTGCATTAGTAAACTAAAAATAAGCTTGTTACTTCAATTTAAATAACCAGAAAGAATCAACATGGAGATAGCGTAGCAATACTTTTTCAATAAACTCAACATACAATTGATACCAAAAATAAACTACCACACTAGCTGAATTTCATGGGAATCACCATTTGAAAACATGCAACATAGTCTCTGGAATGAAAACGTTATTCTACTGTGTCCATTCCTAATCTATTGTATCTATTCTAAAATTTGATGATGATCAATTACAATCGAGGTGTATATTTATACACCAACATATGAAAATAAAGCACTTCAAAATCCATGTCAACCACTGTAGAATTCGGGCAAAACCCATGTTAGCCACCAATAGTCACCAAGCATCAACCTGTTGGCCACAAGATTTGAAAATTGTTAATCACCAATGAACCAGTTGCTGAGACCACCAGAAAGTATGCCGAAGGGAAAATATCATCAATCACTCCATCCCATGCTCCTATGTTCTCTGTGTTACTCGCTTTCATCGTGACCAACCCGAGTCATGGAGATATCATACAGAAAACACTACATTATATCAAAATGCATTCTTCATGTGCTTTCCATTCGCTAAGACACAAGATATCTCTCACCAATGAGTTCCTTTGGTTTTGTTCACAGTCATCGTAACACTCCAACATCGGCAAGACCTCTTGTAGATAACAATGATTCACCAAAAGTCTTCAACCATCCCCACATCATCGAGACAAGAGAAAACTCTTGCCGAAATGCAACCTTCAAACATATGCAGGTCGCCATAACAAATCATAGTCGGGGAGATGTCTCATAGGCCACACCATGTTTCACCAAAAATACCTTTACCACTTGTATCATTGTGACCCATTATCTTTCTCACCGATACACCATCCATCCAATGTTGATGTAACTTAATAACATTGGCAAGATGTCACATAGAATACTTTGTCACACTGAAACAACCGAGCACACCCAGATCACCAAGAGAATGCAAAACTCTCACCAAAAGTCAATCAAAAGACACTATCGGCAAGACCCAACAGGTTTGCTATGATATACATTGAAGAAGAAACTCTCGCCGATAACCTGTTCCCTCACCGCTGGTCGATGAGACAACGCAAAGTCGTTATAACCCTTCATCAAAGTCCATGTCTAGCCGAAATGAAATCTAATGCGCCTATCAGTAAGACAAAGAGGGGTCGCCAAGACCAAATCCGATGAAAGATCTCACGCTAATAACTGCCAACAGATGAAATCTCCAATCGTCGTGACAAAGGAAATGTCTTGCCAATAGGCAACTCAAACATTTGCAAGCAGAAAATAGATCGGGGAGACCCAGAAATTTTCATGCCGATATAGACCAGAATGTGAAACATGCATGACACAATGGTTTCAAAGGGGAAAATGGTAAAATATGGGCAGAATATGATCAAGAAGGAACTCATTTGGAAAATTATGAATTGAAAACTTGTGAAAATATCAAATTTTTACAGTTCCAATAGTGGCTCCATTTGGGGATGAATGATAGTAAGATCATTGCAAGGATCTAGAATTTTTGGGTGAGCAGACCAAGCACAAAATGAGCAAAAATGAAAATGGACAAGAAGCAGATGGAATGAATGCAAAATTAATGCAAGATGGAGATGAACCAAAACCCTAAACTTACTGTGCATGGAAAAGAATTTTAAAAAGAATAAGCAAGAGTTGTCCATGCACTGGCAACCCTCAATCCCTTATGTTTTAATTTATCCTGTCTGAGCTATTACAATTTGAAACTCAAACCATTTTCCCCTATCAAACACCTAGTTTTGTCTTGAGTTCATCATATTCCTCTTGAAGACACATATGCAATCTTTCCTATCATTGTTATTGCAAGATCCTAGAGAATCATCATGCTTACTTTGGCCCAAAATCCCTATATCATCCTGTTGTTCAAATTCCTTATCATCATGGGGTAAACCCCTATTATTTTCAATATAAAAAATGCATGCATATTCAATACAAAATTTCTCATTATCTTTCTCACTGTTCTCTATTATGAAATACTCTCTCAACTGTATTAAAAATTCACAATCAAGGTGCTTCTCTTGAAAAACAAAAAACTCTATCAGACCAACATTATCTGAAACAAGCAAATCTGAAACCTTTTGCACCTATTCAGTATCTCTATTTGGAGACAACACTGGATCATGACTCATATCCTCCATATCATGCATATGTGAACCAATAAAATTTGGAAATCTATCA
The DNA here is from genome assembly GCA_007258455.2 of Sequoia sempervirens. Lineage (NCBI taxonomy): Eukaryota > Viridiplantae > Streptophyta > Pinopsida > Cupressales > Cupressaceae > Sequoia > Sequoia sempervirens. Next base: position 331,414,346 of record VDFB02000017.1, on the reverse strand, counting down.
TCTTTGGTATAAAAATCTGCTCCATATGAATTAGAAACTTCAAAATCACAGACCTCATCTTGAATGGACACAGACTTTTGATCAACACCAATAGTATCACCATCATTCCAAGAAATGCACAAGGAATCATAAGAATCTTTACACAAAGATCTTTCACTGTCAAAACAAAAGTAAACTGGACACAAATCTTCAAGATCATCTTCATGTGCACACCCCTGGCATTTAGGAATTAACAAATCTGAAATTTTTTCACTGTTGAATGAACAAGTCTCAAAATTTTCATCACTACAGTTAAACTCCTCACTTTTGTCATCATCAAAAAGAAATCCAATACCATCAAATAATGGGAAATCAAAAACATCATCAACTCTATCATTTATGCCATAAATACTTTGTTTATATGGAATTATTTCCTCTTTTTCATAGAATGGATTTGAAAATAATTGCAACTCATTCATGGACATACCTTGGCAAAAAATCATCTGATCCTCATTTAACCCTTCATCATACAATGAGTTTGAAAAAGTTTGGAAATCATTTTCAAATGTACAAACCTCATTATGATCAAATGTATCTTCATAACTTCCAACTGCAGCCAGAGGTATTGTACACTTACTATCTAATGAATCAACATCTCTCATTGCCACTTCATCCAGATCTTCATAAGAGGTAGAAGAATCCCTTGACAACAAATCAAACTCCTCAAGTTCATCATCAGAATCTGAATATTCACTGAATTCCTCACAACATGCACTGCTTTGCCTATCACAATCTATTATGCAAGAGAAATCTCTTGTACCTTCACTTTTCTCATGCAGGAAATCATATGAGTCGTTCTGACTTGCACATGTCTTATCTTCTATTGGATACATCATCTGATCAACTTCTCTATACTCATCAGAAATACAACAATTGGATTCAACATTGATAGTGTTCTCATACCTTATTCCCTGGGACAATGCTTGAATGAAGTCAAAAGAGGGGTCTACTACCTCAATCCTTTTCTTTTGCTCCAATTTTTCTCCCTTGTTTTCTTCCTTCTGATCAGCAACAATTAGTCTATCTCTTCTTCAGTAAGTCTCTTCATACTGTATTGAGCAGGTACCTCAATAGAATGTGGCTCTGTATAATCTTCTTTAGAGTCAGAAAGGACCTGTTGTTCGAGCATATGAACATTGTATTTCTGATTTGAAAAAATATGCTAATAAACCTCATCCTCTAGAGATGAGTACCTTCCCACAACATGGTGAAAGGTATTTGAAGTCAAATATACTGTGTGATCTTCTCTATTGTTTCCCATCAACATTCCCTCTTCTTGCATTCTCTGGACTACAACACAATAATCTGGGGAATGTGGCATATTACAAACTTCACAAAAATAATTGTTACTTACCATATAGGTTCCCTTCTTTGTTAATGGATTAGGAACCTCTATGTTTCCAGGCCTAGCTGTTATAGGTTTCTCATCCTTCCAGTCTGTATTATAAGGCATGTCATGCAACCTCAACCTTTTAGTCCTGTAAGTATTCTCCTGTCGGTACTGATAATTGCTACTTTACTGACGAACCTTAGGATTGTCTCTCTTATCCATTATCCCTGCAGCTCTCCTATTGTTTTCAATTTTTTGTGCCACCTTCTGAGCCTTAGCCAAATCTCTTGGGAATTTATTTCTCAATTCATACCCTATCTTAGGATCAAATGTATTCAAATAAATACGCAATGCTACAGAAGCTGGCAACTTTGATCTAGGAGGTATTTTATTCTGCAACTTATTGAACCTCCAATTAAAATCATAAATTGTGTCATTTTGATCTTTCTGAATCCGTACTAATTCATGAAGAGCAGCACCAGGTGCATTTGGATTCCCATATTACTCAAGGAATCATTCCTGAAACCCTTGGAGAGAATCAATAGAGACTGCTGGTAGGCTATCGAACCAATCCCTGGCATCTTCAACAAGTGATATCCTGAATAGCCTCATGTGTAAATCTTCATATGGCACACCCAAATCTTGGATGAAAGCATTGAAACTTCTCAAATGCTCTTCAACAGTGATTGCATCACTCCCTATAAACTTTGGAACAAGACCTCTCCAACTGCCATCCATTGGATAAGGGGATAATTGAATCCCTACCAAATCAAACTGTTTGATTGTTGTTGTGTAATGATGAGGGGGGGCGCTAGGTGGGTATTGATGTTGGTACATCAGACCATAGTATTGTGTATGATGATATGGCATAAACTACTAACCATGAGGAGCTCTAGCATGACCTCCCCTGAATTGAGATCCTCCTCCATTCATGTTTAAAAAATTGCAAAAATTCTTTCAAAGTTGCCACCTACTTTTCCAAAAGTAGGAAAATCATTATTTCTGATCTTTTTCCCCAATAGAATCACTCTTTCTGAAATTTCTCAAATTACAACTTTTCCTCCAATGACTCTATAATGTGGTCTTCAACCGAATTTTCTTATATAATCCCCAGCAGAGTCGCCAATTTGTTAGCTCTCAAAAACACAGGCTAAATGCCTCAAGAGGCTGCCAATCTCTTTAAATGCTTTAGGGTAACAGACAAGGTCAAGAGAACTCAACCTTCTACTCTTTAGGTGCTACTAAACCTTGGGCGGGTGTACCTTTTGAATTAAGCAAACTTATCTTATGATTATCCTTCTGAAATGCTTTGTCCGCAATGGCAGATGGAAGTGAACAAAAGAAGTCAAACTTGATAGCAATATTCTGATTTAAATCCTAAAATGCTTAATTAACAGATATAAAGAAACTAAATGAATTCAAAATGATGAAATGCAGAGACCAGTGCCTTATTGGGTATGCAGAGTCAAATGAAACAGAAGTGGGCAACTTATTCTGGCAGAAAATCAAATTGCAGGCATATGAACTGTTCATAACTTGTATAAACAATGCAAGATTATGACTACTAAGCTTTACTTTAATAATCTAGATGAATCTTCCTGATTACTGTGATCAACAAAAAGGATTTAATCTCTACTTGCGAGAACCAGTCAATTAATCACACAGATACAGCAAATGTGCACTGGTAAACTGAAAATAAGCTTGTTATTTCAATTTAAATAACCAAAAAGAATCAACATGGAGACATCTTAGCAATACTTTTTCAATAAACTCAACATACAATTGATACCAAAAATAAACTACTATACCAGCTGAATTTCATGGGAATCGCCATTTGAAAACATGCAACATAGTCTCTGGAATGAAAACTTTATTCTACTGTGTCCATTCCTAATCTACTGTGTCTATTCTAAAATTTGATGATGATCAATTACAATCGAGGTGTATATTTATACACCAGCATATGAAAATAAAGCACTTTGAAATCCATGTCGGCCACTGTAGAATTCAGGAAAAACCCATGTCGGTCAACAACAGTCACCAAGCATCAACCTGTCAACCACAAGATTTGAAAATTGTTAATTGCCACTGAACTAGTTGCTGAGACCACTAGAAAGTATGCCAAAGGCAAAATATCGTCAATCGCTCCATCCCATGTTCCTCTATTCTCTGTGTTACTCGCTTTCACTATGACCAACCCAAGTCATGGAGATATCATACAGAAAACACTACATTATATCGAAATGCATTCTTCACGTGCTTTCCATTTGCTAAGACACAAGATATCTCTCACCAATGAGTTCCTTTGGTTTTTTCAGAGTCGCCATAACACTCTGACATCGGCAAGACCTCTTGTAGATAACAATGTTTCACTGAAAGTCTTCAACCATCCCCACATCGCCGAGACAAGAGAAAACTCTTGCCAAAATTCAACCTTCAAACACATGTGGGTCACCATAACAAATCATAGTCAGGAAGATGTCTCATAGGCCACACCATGTTTCACTGAAAATACCTTTATCACTTGTATCGATGTGACCCATTAGCTTTCTCACCGATACACCATCTGTCCCATGTCGCTGTAACTTAATAATATCAGCGAGACATTACGTAGATTACTTTGTCACACCAAAACAACCGAGCACACCCAGATCACCAAGAGAACACAAAACTCTCATCGAAAGTCAATCAAAAGAAACTGTTGGAAAGACCCAATAGGTTCGCTATGATATACATCGAAGAAGAAACTCTCACCGATAACTTGTTCCCCCACCGTCGGTCAGTGAGACAACACGAAGTCGTTATAACCCTTCATCGTAGTCCATGTCTGGCCAAAATGAAATCTAATGCACCTATCAGTAAGACAAAGAGGGGTCGCCAAGACCAAAGCCGATGAAAGATCTCATGCTGATAACTGCCAACAGATGAAATCTCCAATCGCCATGACAAAGGAAACTTCTTGCCAATAGGAAACTCAGACGTTTACAAGCAAAAAACGGATCAAGGAGACCCAGAAATTTTCACGCCAATACAAACCAGAATGTGAAACATGCATGACACGATGGTTTCAAAGGGAAAAAATGGTAAAATATGGGCAAAAAATGATCAAGAAGGAACTTATTTGGAAAATTATGAATGGAAAACTTGTGAAAATATCAGATTTTTATAGTTCCAACAACTGCCAAACAAGATTTTTCAATAAATGTGTAGTTGATCTCATAACCATTCAAAGTTTTGTTGATATAATAAATTTCCCTTTCCTTTCCCATGGAACCTTCCTATGCTAGTAGAGTGCCCAAAGATATCTCAATTGTTGTAATGTAGAGTAGTAATGGCTTTCCTTCAGTTGGCAGTGCCAATATGGGTGGTGACATCAAATACTTCTTCAATTGGTTAAAATTTGCTTCACATTTTTCATCCCATTTAAAGGACACATTCTTGTGTAGCAAGTGATTGAAAGGATGAGTTTTATCTACCAGTTGTGCGATGAACCTCCTAATAGATTGGAATTGTCCCCATAAATATCTAAGTTGGTTGATATTCTTAGGAGGAGGCAACTCCATGATGGCTTTGACTTTCATAGGGTCCACCTCAATGCATTTAGTCAATACTATATATCCCAAAATTTTGGCTGATGTCATGCCAAATACACATTTCTTGGGGTTTAATCTCACGTTGAATTTCTCCAGTTTGGTGAATATTTTGTCTAATACTTCTAGATGTCCCTCTCTAGTGAATGATTTTTCCAAAAATTCATCTACATAGTCTTCCATAAAGGTATGCATCATTTCATGGAAGATGGTTGTCATCACACATTGATAAGTAGCCTCAGCATTCTTCAACCTAAAAGGCATTACATTCTAGAAAAATGTGCCCCAAGGACATGTGAAAGTATTTTTCTCTTGGTCTTCTAGTGCTATCTTTATCTAGTTGTAACCTTAAAATTCATCCATAAGTGATAGCATTGCATGACCCGCTATCAAATCCACAATGATGTCAATGTTAGGCAAAGAAAAGTCATCTTTTGGGAAAGCCCTATTAAGGTCTCTAAAATCTATACATATCCTGATGCTTTTATCTAGTTTTGAAATTGGCACAATATTTGATATCCACTCAGCATAATCAATAGGATAGATAAACTCAGCATCCAATAGTTTCTTCAATTCAACTTTCACCAAGAGGGTGATATGAGGATGCATTTTTCTCAAGTTTCATTTCACTAGCTTTACTCCAGGTGGTAGTGATAAATGATGTATGATAAGATCTGGATCTATGTCTGGTATATTAGTGTAGGACCAAGCAAAGTTGACTTGCCTCTCTTCAAATAATTTAGTGAAGCTTGGTTTTTCTTCCTTTGTCATGGATGTTGCTAGATGTAGAGTCTTGATTGTTTTAGCTATGCCAATGTTGATGGACTATGTAGGTTCAATCAACACTGAAGATCTCTCATAATAGTGTTTATGAAGAGTGTCAAATATTCCATCTCTCAGTGCCTCAGAGAGGTTTTCACCTTGATATGTGCTCTTTATTTTTACTTTTTCTTGATCTAATAGTGCCATTAAATGGTTTTCACCATTAGATCTATTTTTGATGTTCATTATTTTGCAGCTAAAAGATTTGGCACTCCCCTTGTCTGAATCTTTGTTATGCAATTTGATGTTGTAACATGTTTTAGGATCATCAGAGCAAAGGAAGTTAATAATGGCATCATCATTTGGAAAGATATGTATTTCAAGCAGCTCAATTTGGTCCCAGTCAATTAGTTTAGGGCATACCAATTGCAAGGAATCATCAGATTGGCTAAGGCCAAAAGGATTAAGTGTCATGATGGCAATGTCGTCATGAGTTTTTGATAGCAATATCAAGGTCTATGATGTTACTCTCTTCTGAAGTATGTATCTCGCTCAAAGTTTGATCATCTTCACTTGAGTCATTGATATGTTGTGATCCAATTACAAGTGTTCTAGAACTTGAGCTATGTCCCTCCATACGTGTTGGTGTATACTTTTGTATCACATCAATTTCCTTATCATGACAAGACTCTTTAGAGAAGGAATCCCATTCATATTCATTAGAATCTATTTCAGAACTATCTCTCAATTGAAGGATTCACTCAACAACCTGCTACTTGGTTTCTTCTTTGGATTCTTGTCTACATCCTAGCTCTATTTTTTCCTTTGAATTCATTGTGATGGGTTGTATTGGTTCTATGATGCCTTCTTTTCTTTTACCAATAGGACCTTTTCCCTCATATCCCATCTTTTCCAGGATTGTCTTCCCTTTTCCATATTGCTTTGTTTTTACATTGAAGGTTGATGCTTGTGATCGTTCTTCATCCTTGTACAACCAATTCAAAATATCCTTTTTCTTCTTATTCATCCACTAAATTGCCCACTTTTACAAATTTTTCATCAAAGAGTGTGGTTGGTTGTGAGGATTGTTGTCTTGATGTGGATGGTTGTCCATATGACTTGGGAGAAGACAAGAGTTGTGATAGACACAATGATTGCTCAAATGAGTATTCCCCCATGCCTTTTTTTTTCAATTGAACCTTTTCAACCTATTTTGATAAGGAGTTTAATTGTCTTTCGTGATCTAATGGAGTAGAATCACTAACGCCTTTGTCTTTTGATTGAACTTTCTCTTCAAGCTGATTTGATAAAGAACTTGAGTAACTTTTGTGGCTTGATGGAGTGGAATCACTAATATCCTTATCCTTTGATTGGTCCTTTTTCTCAACTCATTTTGACAAGGAATTTAGTTGTCTTTCATTATTGGATGAACTAGGAGTTATAGCTTCCCTGTTGTGTGGCACAAAAGTATCTTGGGTTGTTTTGAGTGTGTTACAGTATTGGGGGTTGTTGGAATCGGCTAAAATGGTGATTTCTTGACCATTGAAAGGAAATTTTAAATATTGGTGATATGTTGATGGCACCGTCTGCATCTCATGAATCCAAGGACATCCCAAGATTATGTTGTATGTCAACTCCTTGTCCAACGCTTGGCATATTATATCTTTGAAAACCAGTCCCACTTGAATTGGTAGTACAATCAAACCTTGGGAGGACCTCTCTTAATAATCATAGGCTTTTATAGTGATTTTCCATCTAGGATCAATATCATTTTTAGAATATCCAAATGCACAAACAAGTTTTAAAGTATAGATTTTTAGGCCAGCTCCACCATCTATTAGAACACATTTGACCTAGTGTTTGTGAATTAAAACCTCAATGTGGAGGGCAGTGTTATGTGGATGGTTGATTGATACATCATCATGTTCAGAAAATGATAGGAAATGAGGTACAATCAAGTGTCCCACCATAGCTTGGAATTGGAAAACTTCTAGGTTATTTGGTACTGTGGTGGCTACTAGAGCTTGTTCTAAAATTTCCTTGTGAGCTAGTGAGATTTTGCACAGTTTAAATATGGATATTTGAGTTGGTATTTTCTGTAACTAATCAACTATGTTATATTGAGTTACAAGGACAGCAATTGCTTTGGATGTAGAGGAGGAAGTTCTTTTCAATGTTACTTTAACTTGCCCTCTTGTGATTGTGTTGACTAGTTGGTTGTCTTGTTTCTCTCTGATTTTAATGACATTAATTTGATTATCACTTGCAACAATGTTTGTGATCAAATGTATTGGCACAATGTCATTAATTTGATGTGGTTTGGTGTTAATGTCATGGTGATGATTTTCAGCTATAGCGATGTTTCTTTGGCCCTTGATTTTGATGTCCTTGGTTTGATGTTTAACTACCTCGACATAATGAATGATAGATTCATAATCATAATTCACATTCTTGCCTTTGGTGTTTGATGAAGAATATTCCTCTTTTTTCATAGTTTGGTAGAGGGTTCTTGAACGATTCATGATCATTGTTTGCTTGGGGTCCTACAAATATGGCCTTGTTATCAATCAATTCTTGTATTAAATGTTTCAATTGCATGCAATCATTGGTTTTATGTCCTTTGTTTCTATGAAAGTCACAATAATGTGCATCATTCCACCATGAAGGTTTAACTTGTGGTTCCCAAATTATTGCCTATGGTAATGTTATAACCTTGGCTACAAGAATCTCCTTTAATGTTGATTCTAATGATTGTCCCAAAGGTTTGAATCTTCTTCAATTTGAGGATGTTCGATATGGTGCTCTTCTAGATTCAACATTACCTTTATTTTTGTTTTGATTGACATTTTGTTTATTGTTTTAATTGTTGGTTGGATTGTTGTTTTGATTTTTTTGGTGGCAATTGGTGTCAAGTTAAATACTAGTTTTACATTTTATGTTTCAGCTACACCATCATTGTTACCAACATTTTTATTTTGTTTTCAAAACTTTGGTTTATCACTACTTTTATAATTGTTAGAGGAGCTTGCTAAGTTGTTTTCATTGTAAATTTGTATGACTCCTCTTTTGACCAAAGCTTCTTCAATTTTGATTCCATTTTCAATCACTTTTTCAAAGGTAGGTTGGAATTGTAATTCCAATCTATAGCTCATCTCGTCATTTAGTTTATTAATAAATATTTCCATCTTTTCCTTTTCAGGTATGGGATGAGAATATCTTGCAAACAATCTTCTCCATTTTTGCAAAAATATGAGGAATGACACCCTTTTTTCTATTTCAATTTGAAAAGGTCTTTCATTGTTATATCATGTTGGATTTTGTAGGAGTATTGCGTGATGAATTTTTTAACCAACTCTTGAAAGGTTTTAATTGGTGGTGCAAGTTTGGAGAACCACTTAAGGCATTGTCCACCTAGGTTGCGTGGAAATAATCTCATTAAGTTTCTTCATGTGCAAACTCAAGGATCATGGTTCTAAATTCCCTCACATGATCTATTGGATCGGTTTTACCATTGTATTTATCATACTTTGGGAATTCGCAATGTTTGGGAAAAGGAATCATGTTGATATTTTGATCAAAAGGATATGGGAAAATTTCTTGTATCAAGTATCATTTTGAGGTTCCCCTTTGCATGTCAAGAATTTTTTGTTGGAGGTTTTTCATTTGATGAGTTAAGGCAACCACTTGTTCTGTATCTTGTGAATCATTTTCAGGCTTTTTAGGAGGTACTTTCAATTTATTAACATCAAATTCAGGTGGAAGTTTGACACCTTGATTAACCAACATTAGAAAGTATTTTTCCCCTTTTCTTTCAAAAATATTTTCTAAGCACTTGTAAAAATTTGGATCTTGTTCAACATGTTGAATGTCTTCCTCAGTTATTTCTTCACCTTCAGTGTTGTGGATTCCATAGAAAGGATTCTCTTCAAGTTCAGCAATGGTATTTTGAGTTTCAATGTTTGAAGTTTCAAGTTCTTTTCCTTGAGTTTCTATTTTTATAATCTTGTTTGAATGGGAATACAAGTGTTATACTTTGACTAAACTTTGATCTTTGTTTGGAAGAGTGCCAAGGATGAAAACTAAGTCAAATAGAATGAAAAATTCTATTGATGAGACTAAGTTTAATTCGATTATATAGCTTTGTTTCATGATGAAAGGATGACAAATCCTAATGATGAAACTTGGCTTAACAATTAGAGATGTGATAGGTTTGATGATTTAGGCACTTTAAGATGTTAGATCTTGGTTTAATTTGGAGAATTTTGCTTGTAAATGTCAGTTTCGACAAGTTTAATACTCTGGTGTGACTGAGGAATAATTCTATTCTAGAAAAGATCCTAAATTATGGTTCAAACTGTGAAATAGGGGATGAATTTAACTCTTAGGTTTTGCATTTATTGGATGCACTAAAACAGAGCATTGATGCACTAAAAGATTGCACCAACATGTTAGAAAATGCAATGGATGCACTGAAACTGAGGTTGTATATTCTAGTAAATTGACCCAATGTGCTAAAAGATTCTATATATGCGCTAGAGTAGAGGGTGTATGTGCTAAAAGCTAGACTCAATGCACTAGAGGATGACTCAAATGTGCTAGAAAATAGACTTAATGTGTCAAAAAAAGACAGGGATGTGCTAGACTACCCCTAAGTATGATGATTTCAACTAGGTGATTTGGATGCAGATGTGCTAAAAGGTGTGTGAATGCACTGAAACAGGACTCAAATGCGCTAAAACAGTGTATGTATGCACTACAAGATTGTACAAATGTGCTAGAAAATGAAATGAATGCACTAGAACAATGAATGAATGCACTAAACTAGAAGTTTTCAATGTTTTTGACAGTTTATCTATTTGTTATGCTTTGAATCTGAGTGTTTCCAAGGTACAATTTTTTATCAATGAATTTTTCTTGGTTTCCAGTTTACAAATTATGGGAATTGAATGCTTTAAATGGATGAATTTTTCAAATTATGACCTCAAACACAACAGCAAGTTGTCAAACAATTGTTTCCACCTAGGAACTAAACATTGAGTGTGTATTCAAGAATCTGGTATGACTCCTTCAATTTCCATAGGTATAACACAAGAGAAGACAATTCAAGCACTTTTCTATTCTCAAGGGTCATTAAAAACCATGTCAGCTCACATCTTAAAACCATGTTAGCTCACATAGCCATGTCAACCCCTAGAGGGCGCCCATGTTTTTGCCTTTCTTAGGTTTTATCTAAAGCTGAATCCTCCGCTTTTGGCTAGTAATCCCTAATGGTTATATGGTGAGTATCTTGGGGGAAGATTCTTCCCTCCCCTTGCACTATGATATTAGAAGTGTTCAAAAATTGACTCGGTTGGCTTCTACACTAGATTTCATAGTAATGGTTTATGTTCGATGTGGAAATAGATAAACTCCCTCAAGAGACCTCCCAACCTTTAGAACAAAGGCTTTGGGGATGGTTATCTTTCACACTACCATCGAATTACAAACTTCTCTGAATTCACTTTTGATTATAGTGGGTTGGAAAACTTGGCTTTAGTTGTTCCCACTTAGGTCATTCTTGTAGGGTGAGTACTTTTTCCCACTATGGCAAGCCTTCTAGATGTGTTAATAAAGCATAAAATAGTGATTCTAGCATTCTGGTCACCCAATTAAGGGGAGAGAATAGGCCTATCACTTCAAGCACAAAAGACAAGGGGTTTTTTAACCCTTTAATTAAACTAGGTTCCTAATTTAATCAAAAGAAGACAATAAAAGCTCTAGCCCCTACATACATCATCAGTAGTTTGATAAAATTGTCTTTGACCAGTGTCTTAAGCACCTACAACACAGAAAACATCAATTAGTTCTCAGGATTTTGAAATTTTGCAAAATTAACCAAATGAACAAAAATAGTCATCAGATGTGCTAAAATATCACTCTTATGCACTAAAAGAACTATTAGATGTGCTATAAGATTTCATAGATGCACCAAAAGAGCTACTCTATGCACTATAGAAACTATTGAATGCGCTAAAATATTTACTCAAAGTGATAAAAGACCCCTTGAATGTGTTGAAACAAATGCTAGATGCACTGAAATATTCTTTGGATGTGACATAACAGGTATCGAATGCGCTGAAAGATTCATTGGATGCTCTTTAATAGAGTTTTGATGTGCTAAAAGAAGTTTTGTATGTACAAAAAGAACTCAAGGTTTCTCTAAAAGAAGTTCACGTCTAGAATCCGCGAGACAACTTTTCCAGAAAACATTAATAAAAGGGGTTGGGCCCCATGGTGGGCGCCAAAATGTTGTCTTGTGAATTGTGAGAGTTAGTAAATGAATAATAAAAACACACACAACTAATGAGACATATTACATTAAAGATTTTAATCACAGAATTAACCAAATTAATACAAAAAAATCTATAAAATCATCCATTGTTCTCTATTCTCAAGGATCCTTTAAATCATTAGTGCTCTCATATTTTTATATGAACTATGATTGGTTTGGATGACAACCTAAGAAACGAGATGCTATAAAATGCAAGAAACTAATTCCACATGATTTAATAAGCTATGTGATAATGCTATGATACCATGATATTGAATGTTGCAAATGACAATGGTGATATGACAATGGATAATGATGATAAAGGCTATGGTGGAAATGGTGTATGAAGCTAATATGATAAAATAAAATGAAAATATAAGATTAAGACATGATTATAAACTAAATGATTCTACAATGCAAATTGCTAAAATGCTCCAATACTCTATGCTTAAACTCTAAATGCTTTAATGTGATTTCTGCATAATAAGTTTGCTCAAAGATGTGATGTAAAATGTTGTAGAAGGGCTTGTATTTATAGAATTTCCAAAGCATCTTGCGATGTGGCAGCAATCAACGGTCAGGATTTTAGCATGAGAGATGAATGAAGGAGATGAAAGAAGTTAGAAAGAATCATGGAGAATGTTCCCTTGACCAAGGGCAACATGCCAAATGTATGAGGGAATAAAATATGTGAAAGAGCCAAGTGTCCAAAGTTTTTTTTGGAATTGGTTGAGAATAATGCAATTTAAATATTAGACATATTTAAATACATGTGACACTTGATGAGGTGGCAAGAGGAAAATTTGTAGACATGTGCTTAAATTCCAAATTTAGGATTTAAATTTAGTGAAAAGATTATTAATTAAATAAAACAAACTATGTGAATTTGTTTATTTAATTAAAATATAAGAATGTGATTTTAGATTGAAGAATTAGAAGAGTGTGAACTATATAAATAAATTTGGACTTTATTTATAAGTAGACAAATTAAAGGGGTTTATTAATTAAATAACTGGTATTTAATTAATTAATTTTCTTGACCAATTTTAGGTGTATACAGGATGAATATGCTAAAAGAGTAGATATGAAAGAATTGCAAATCTAGAGTTACCCAAGGAGGTCATAGAGGCTAAGGTCTATGAAGAAATGAGGGCTAAATACCAAGACATCACAATAGTTGATGGAAGAGAACTCGTCAGAAGGAGTGGTGTGCTATTATTTCCAAAATGGGACCTTGCATCAAAATTTTCCTTTGATGCAGTGAGAAGGCATGATTCCCCTATTTTTACCACTAAAGAAGAAGTGACATTGGCTTTAGAAGGATCACCATTCAATGCCCAGTTGGATACATTGGCAAGGTCATGATGAATTTTTGATCTTATGTCTTTAGAAAAGCAATGGTTTGCAAAAAAGGATGGTTGTAGCAGAAAAAATACAATACATGGTCTAGAACTACTACATATTAGGCCTTTGATATATCAATTTTCAAATATTGTATTTTCCTCAATTTCAAAGTTGATTACATGGGTTGTTGATGTTGACATGTTTTGGTATATTCTTTTCTTCTCATTTTCATTTTTTTCATCCTCAAATTTTGGAAGCACGTGGAAAAGGTGTGCTACTCATGGAAAGAAAATACTCACCGACTAAAGAGCTTTTTGAAAGGTGGGAGACATCTTCATCAACGAATGAGAAATAAATTTTGTCTCATATGGACATCTCCCCTAGGTTTTGGCCAATATAATAGTCTTTTGAATGTAATTGTGAATGTCAAATAAAAATGTGACATGTGTACATTGGCCTAAGGCTTGTTTTGCTCCCTTTTTTTAAAAAAAAAGGGAATTTAGGGCCAATTGTACTGGTTGTTGATTTCAATCTTAGAGAAAATTTTGTAAATAGTGAATACAAAGAATAGAATAGAGTCTGCATTTTAGGTTATGAGTCTTTTGTTTCTATAAGGAAATTTTGGTAACACTACTAGCATTTGAACATAAATAATTTGCCATATCTTCAAAACCAATTATCTCTTGATGTATTCAACATTTGTATTATCAATTAAATAATTAAGGGTTCCTTCAATGTTCTTTATTGTTTTTGATGAATGTATGGTTTTTTCCTTGTCCTAATTCAAAGAATTGGTTAAATTGCTTGGATGAAATCATAGGTTTAAATGGTTTGAGTGCCAAGATATGATAATGAGTCTTGGTTTTAAGTAATTGAGACTAATCTTGTAATGCAACATTGTGTAAGCTATGTGATGCTAAGTGTTCACTTATATTTTCAAGTCTATTTGCATTGTATTAAATGACTTTGTACCTTGAATTAAGGTATTGTTCTAAATTTTGTATTTCTATTGCAATATTCTTGATGTTTCACAAAAAATACATTTAAATCACTTAATATTTTAAAATTCTTGTTGAAATGTATCTCAAGATGAATTCTACCATGCTCTATTTCTTTGGAAATAGTTGATATGTAAGGATTTGCTAGATCTTTGCAGCTATTGAATTTTCAAGCAATTTCCACTAGAGATTATCTGTAATTTACAATGTTCAAGGTTAATTGGCATAGAGGATCTTAAGGTACATTGTGTGGGTGTTGTAAAGATAGCTTCCATTGCACCAAAATATTGACCTATTAATGCCCAATACAGCGACTAGATTTATACAAGATCAAGATCCACAGGAGGTGGTTAAACCATGTCACGAAGCTCAAGCATCATGTTGGACTACACCTACCACAGGAAGAGGAGACCAAGGGTCACACCTTGCAAAAATCCCCCCCACACAAGCATGAGGTTCAAACTTGTGACCTCGACTCTAATACCAATTGTTGCAAAGACGGTTGTCGTTGCACCAAAAGATCGATCTATTAATGCTCGATATAGCCACTAGATTTATACAAGATCAAGTTCCACAAGAGGTGGTTAAACAATGTCACGAATCCCAAGTTTCATGATAGACTATGCCTACCATAGGAAGAGGAGACTAAGGGTCACATCTTGCAACAGTGGCATCACCCTCCCAGGTTTTATAGAGCCCAAAGTGTAGGAGGAAAGCCAATCCCTCCAATTAGCTAACCATTGGAAGATGGAAATTACATAGGCTATATTGTGAGATCACCTTGGTTAATTAAAAATAACCAACATATTGGAAAATATACTAAGGAAGAAGCTTACAAAAATTCTCTAGTCCGAGATCTAAAGTTCAAAGTCATAATATTTTGCAAATATATGTTTATCCATAAGAAACTTTATTGAATTATCTTGACATTTGTCAAAGTGAGGTCAGTTTGTCAAAGCTCCAAGTAAATTTTGCTTTCCTTTGTCAAAGTTCATTTGAATTGTTGAATTTGTATCTCAATATTCTCTATATATGTAAAAGCCTTGCAAATTTATTTAAGATTCACAAACATTTTCACAATTTCCATAAATTATGGGTGGCGACTCTAAGTCTCTATGCTAGTGCAATAGAATTCATCATAAGAAGGTAGTTCAAGTAGAAAAGGAAATTCATGGAGAAGAAAATGAGGGGAACCAGAAGCAATATGAAGAAAAATCTTGAAAGGAAGCTTGAAGAGTAGTTTCCTCACAAATCCAATGCATTATGGAAGGAGAAATATGCTCAAACAAGTAAGTCCAATAATCCTCCCATACCTAAAGGTTATAATTCTAATGGATTTGTTCAAGATAAGGAGGTACATAAATATGGTATGCCCCATAATGATGAGGAAACCCCTACCATAAATTTTCCTACTATTACTACTAGCTAGCATACCCCTTATCCTAAAATTTCAAAAGAACCTGCAAACTAGTGGAATTTTTGGGACAAACAGTTAGATCCAAATTGGGTAGCCAAATGGAAATACCTATGTTTTCAATGAACAAAATTTCAACCCTAGAGGGAGATCTAAAAGTAGAACCCCTAACCCTTCCACATAAAAGGAGACAATAAATCTCACAAGTTATACACCTAAGAAATCTAAAGTCACTCTTGAGGATCTTGAAGAGGTGATAAATGACATCACACAAATTCAAGAGGAGGCATTAAAAATGTTTGAACTAAAAAGGAAACAAGGAAAGGAAAAAGAGAAGATAAGGGATGTTATGATGCATAGAGATCAACTAAGGAGAAAAGTGTAATCTCTAAGAGAAATGGTGGATGAAGAGCTACCTCATGAAGATTTAGATGAGCTGTTTGTTAGAGAGTTTTTTTATCATCTGAAAGTAAATGTTCTTGTTGGAAAAAATGCTAATAGCATGTATACCAGTTCCATTATAACAACCATGCTACACAAATATCAAAGCCTATAGATAAAGGGAAAAATCCTATAGGCCATTCCAAGCAAGTTATCCCAAATGCAAACCTAGGTATCTCTATCACAAACACTTCTACCACAAGTGCTCAAACTTGTTATATCCCCATAAGTGCTCAAACTTGTTCTATCCCCACAAGTACACCCCCTTACCCTAAAATTTTGAGATTACAATTGCTAAATGAGAATTTGTAAAAGGAATTGGACAAGATGTAGATTCAGGCTACAAATGTTGAGATGGAAAGGAAGATTTCCTTAAATCTTTAATTCCCAATCCCCGTGCATCTACATCTCATAATACTTCCCATTTAGCAGCTCAAACTACTAGCATGAATACTACTTCCACATTTGTTCCTTCCATTCCCACATCCCAACCTCAAAATTCTCATTCTGGTGGGAACATCCCTCATAGGGGTGATGGTGGAGGACATGGTGGAGGTGATGGTGGAAATAGAAACAATCAATCTAGAAATTAGAATGTTGGTGGAGGTGGGGGTGGGGGAAATAATGGAATTGGAGGTGGAGATGGAGCTAATAATATGCAACATAGTGGCCAAGGTGGTGATGACCCTCATAATGATCAAAATGATCAATTTACTAGAAGAACTATGCAACTAAACAGATACATGAAATTATGCTTTGATGGGATTTATGCTTTTTCTAAACCCTATCCTAGATGATATCAGAACTGTGTTGGTTATATTTTTTGGTAACAATTCCATCAGTGGGGAGGACCACTTCAAATAATTTGATAACATGATGGATGATTTTGATGTTAATGTTGAGGATGTAATGATGAAATTGTTCATGCAATTACTCACTAAGGATGTTAGGGAGTGGTATAGAAGTTTTTCTATAGGAAGCATTGGATCGTGGGAGGAATTTAAAAGGGTGTTTAGAGAGTAGTATGGTGATAAGAGTGAACCAAGATTCTTGTTAAATGAGTTCTACAATATCGCCAAGGGCTCTAATGAGATGGTTTTTTATTTTAATACTATATTTTAAAAGGCGATGAATAGGTTGCCTCATAATTTGAGACCAAAAGATAATGCATGTTTGACAATTGTAATACCTTTGATGCTAAAATGAGCATCGCCTAAGAGATAAGAACCCTCACAATTTGAGGGATTCCTTCAAGACTGTAGTAAACATTGAAATCAATAGAAATGCATCTGGCAAGGTAGGGAGAAGGGATTTGCAGACAAAGAATCTTCTATTGAAGATAAGTTGGAAAAAGTTTTGAGTTCTATGACTCTTGTCAACAAAAAATTGGATAAACATGAAAAGAGGCTTGTAAATGAGAAGCCATGTTTTCAAAAAAAGGAGAAGCCCCCAAGACTCCAAGATTATCCTTACAAGAAAAATTGGTGAAATGGAAAGCCAATTCACACAAATTAGAAGAATACACAAGATTAGGTTACACTTGACCCTCTGCAGTCTAAGCATTTTTCTAATTTTGCTAATGAAACTCCTTGGTGCGGAGTTTTCCAATTACCCCACTCTCCTCACCAATATGTAGTTGCAAAATTGGTATAAGTTGAACAAGATGCACCACAATATTATTACCCTTCTCATGACCATGTTTTAGAGGTTAATGTAATTATGATTAGGTCTAATTTTGTTGATGGTGACTGCTCATCTAAGGAGGAGTCTCATGAAATTGATGTAGACAATCAAAGGAAAAGAGCCATTGCATATCACCAGCAAGTTCTCTCTAATGAAGATAATGAAAGTGATCATGACATATGCACATTGGAAATGGCTGAAGATTATGTGCCTTTAAGAAGACCCTCAAATGAGGAGATTGAAAAGTTGGCAGTAGCTTTGGCCGCTCATGCAAGGAACTCTTACCACTTGAGAAATAGAGTTGTAGGTGCGGACCAAGGCAATGTTCGTAGTGTTTTTATCAAAGAGAAAAATGCAAAGAACGAAGGATCAAAAGTGGATGAGGCTAAGGCCAAGGAAAGTAAGGTAGGAAAAATCTAGGAAAAGAAGACTGAAAAATAAAATTTGATGGAGAAGTTATATCTCCTACTATGAAAGAAAAGACACAAAAGAAAAAAATTTAGATTGAGAAGAAGGAAGTTAAGACTAAGGTCGAAGGGAGAAGTGCACAATAGAAGGAGAACAATATTGAACAAGGAATGATACCACTTGATTTACCTAAGTACACTCGTTTGGACATGTTTCAGTTGCTTTCACAAGTCAAGGTTTCAATCCCTTTTCTTGAGATGATGAGGATTGAGGACCATAAACAAAAGGTAGTAGCCCTTATCAATGGTGCTACTACATCCTATAATGAAATAGTGGTGTCCACTCCACCCAAAGTGAGTGGAAAATAATTGAAAGAGAAGGAGGTTGAGGGAGTGATTACCAAAATACCTTAAATCTACCTAGGAACCACAATTACTTCTTATCTTGGTAACATAGACCCATTTTTGTGACTTTAATTGTTGATGGAAAGCTCTTGAAAAACTACATGATTTATTTAGGAGACTCTTCCAACATAATGCCACTTGAAATAATGAAGGATATGGGATTGAAGATAAATAACACTTATGGAAAGTGCTATGCTATGGATTTTAGATAATTTCATGTAATTGGGGTAATCAAAGAGCTCCCATACATGTTAGTTGCATTCCCAAAAAAGGAATTTAAAATGAGTGTGATAGTGTTCGACATTCCACCCAATTATGGAATGTTGTTGTCAAGAAGATGGAATTCTTCCATGGGGGACAACATGTAGTGTGATATGTCCTATGCCACATTTCCCTTTGATAATAAAGACATCAAAATGGTTAGAGAACCAAGAGTACCCCACGTGATTGAGTTTTCTCCTGAAGATGATAGAATCCATTTTGTATAAATTGGCATAGATGATTTCAAGATAAAGAAGTTACCAAAAGAGGGTGATAAGAAACTAGTACTACTTGAAAGAGAAATGGTGAAGCTATCAGATAATGATAACCTCTGGACCATGTATTTTGATGGTCTATGTTCCAAAGATGGGTTAGGTACAAGGATAATGCTTGTTTCTCCTAGTGGAAGAACATTTAAGTTCTCATTCACTCTATCATTTGTTTGCACAAACAATGTGGAAAAATATGAATCTCTCCTACTAGGGTTAAGATTGCCAAAAAAACATGGGATAAAGAAGATAAAAGCGATTGGTGACTCTGAATTGGTCATATCCTAGGTTAGGTCAAAATTTGCATCAAAAAAAAAGAGATTGAAGTAGTATAGGAATGTCATTTGGGATTCCATAGAATAGTTTGATGCTTTTGGGATTGATTGGTTGGAGAGAGGCCAAAATCAAGTGATAGATTTTCTTGAAAATATTGCACTCAGGCTTGATGATATAAATTTTTCCATTATCTCCAAAGTGGAGGTACAAACGAGGCCTTCAATCCCTAACAACATCCAAAACTAGCAAGTCTTCAATGATGATGAAGACATTCTAAGGTTTTTGAAATGTGTAGACTAGTATGAAGGTTGGGAGATTGATTTTATGGATTTTGTTGAGACAGTGGATGGGAAGTATACTTTTTTTTGCAATGAAGTTATTCAATTGAAGACCAACAAGATCCCTAAAGAATTTTGGCTTTAGAAAGGTTCTTTGATGGCCCTGACAAGAGCAATGCAGAAAAATCCTCGACACATCCAGAAGACCTAGAGGAGGTAAAATTAGCGATTGAAAGTTCTCCTAAGAGAGTTTATGTGGGGAAGGAAATGAAGCCCAAGATTAAATCAATGTTGATTGCTTTGTTGAGAAATTATAGGCATGTTTTTTCCTAGTCTTATGATGATTTGAAGGTATATATGGAGGAGTTATTTCAACATGAAATTCCTCTAAAAGAAGATGCAAATCCCTTAAGGTAGAAGCAAAAGCCTATTAACCCCACCTTAGCACCAAAGATGCAAAAGGAATTGGTAAAGCTAAGGGATGCTAGGATAATCAAGCCCATTAGGCACTCATCTTGGGAATCTAACCTAGTGCCAGTGAGGAAGAAGAATGGTGACATCATATTGTGTGTTGATTTTAGAAATATCAATGTGTCATTATTAAAGGATAACTATCCATTGCCAAACATGGAAGCCATGTTGCAAAAAGTGACTAGCTACAAACTCTTGTCAATGATGGATGGGTTTTCTAGTTAAAATCAATCGAAAGTGAAGGATTCTGAGCAATTTAAGACTGTATTCACAAATCCATAGGGCACCTATGTTTATGTGAGAATACCATTTATCTTAACTAATGTAGGTGCAACTTTTCAGAGGGCTATGGATGTAGCTTTCTCTAATTTTTTTGACCTTTTCCTAGAAATGTACCAAGATGACTTGACTGCATACTCCAAGAAAGAAGATCATTGTATGCACTTGGAGAAAATTTTCATCAAGGCCCTTGAATATGGAATCTCACTTAATCCAAAGAAATGTTCCTTTGGAGTCACTGAAGGAAAATTATTAGGAAACATTGTTTCAAAGGAAGGAGTGAGAATTGACCCTAAAAGGGTAGCTACCATTGATAAAATACCACAGCCGAAGAATGTGAAGGGAATTCAGTAATTCTTTGGGCAGATAAACTTCTTGAGAAGATTTGTTGCAAACTTCGTAGAAATCACCTGACCCATATCAAAAAAATTGAAGAAAGGTGAGAAATTGGAATGGAGTGAAGAGCCAAGCAAGGGTTTTCAAGGTATTAAACAAACCATCAAGGAAGCCCCAGTCCTTAGAACTCCTGATTTCTCTAGGCCATTGCAAATCTTTTCCTTTCCATCTATTCACATAATTGTCAATGTGTTGTTACAAAAAAATGAGGAAGCTTTGAGCAACCTATTGCATTTTTTGGAAAATCCTTGCAGGCCACAAAACTTAAATATGATATGATAGAGAAGAAGGCTTATGCATTGGTCAAAGTAGTGAAAATTTTTAGAACCTATTTAGTGGGAGATACAATAATTGCTTATGTCCCAAGTGTTGTAGTAAAAGACATCCTGACTCGGCAAGAAGTCATAGGAAGAAGGTGTAGATGGATTAACAAGAACCAAGAGTTCAACATAGATGTCCAAACCACCAAATTGGTGAGAGGATAGGGTTTATCCAAACTAATGGTTGAAACCAATATAGAAGCCAACCAGATCAATTAGACTTAATGTGTAGATTTTACACCTATATGTGATATGCAAACATGTGGTTGGTATAGTCATATTGTCCAATATTTGCATAATATGAAATTCCATAAAGGAATGGAAGATAATGAAAAAACAACCTTGAAGTCATAGGCTATTAAAGATGTAATCATTGTCGGTATTGGCATGGTGTACTAGTTTAAAGGTGGCATTATTGTTCTTGCCACCAAGGTTCAAACCCCGTTGGGGTGGTATTGTTGAATGGTTGTATTCCGGTTCATAGCTTCGGTCAAAAGCTTTTACCCCTTTAATAAAAAAAAAAAGATGTAATCATTGAAAATGAGCTTTGGTGGAGTCTAGAAGGTGTGTTACTTAAATGTGTTGATGGTAAGAAAGCACTTGAACTCCTGATAGAAATACATAGTGGAGTCTGTGGAGGTCACTACATGGCAAAGATAATTTCCCACAAAGTGTTGAGAGTGAGATTTTGGTAGTGCTCAATGTTCAAAGATTCCCATAAGTTTGTAAAAACTTGTGATGCTTGCCAAATATTTTCAAGAAAGCTCAAGTGTTGGTATGTGGCGACTGATCATGCTATACTATATAGCCCATGGTATACTGTACACCCTGGCCCCCTATCCGGGTCGGGGGCCCCGGGGCTTTGAGGGGAAGCGAGGGGGGATGCCCCTGAGGTTGAGGGTGTAGCTCGAGAAAAATTGCCCTTTTTTGGCGTCATGTGAAAGGAAAAATCTCCAAAAAAGAAAAAAAAACTGACTTTGTAAAACCCTAATTCTGGAAGCTTCTAAAAAGCTTGTTAAAAGGGGTTGGGATGGGGGTTACAGTATGAGAAAAAATGTGATTATTCGCAAGATTGTAATAGGTTTTGTACTGGATAATAAAAGTATTGGATGGATGCGGTTTGGTGGATGTAGCCCAGATTGGGTGAACCACGTTAAATTCTCTGTGTTATGATTTATTCTGTGTATGTTTTAGTTTCTCTATTTATTATTTAAATCTGCATTTAATTGTTAGATATCTGGTTTTAATTTCTCTATTTATTATTTAAATCTGCATTTAATTGTTAGATATCTGCCATCTCTAACCCTAACATCAAGTTCTTAGGAAATTTTCCACTTAGACTAATTTTAGTTCAAGAACCTTTTCAACAATGGGGTATTGACTTTATTGGTGAGATATCCAAGAAATCCAAAGGGGGAAATTCTCGGATTCTTGTTGCTACTAACTATTTTACAAAATGGGAAGAAGAAATCCCCACAAGGAAAGCAATGAGCAAGGTTGTGGTTGATTTTTTGATGAACAATATTTTGATCAAATTTGGAGTTCTAGAAAATATAATCTCTAACAATGCAATGTGCTTCAAATCAAATGAATTCAAATAATTTTTTGATAAGAATGAAATACAGATATCTTATTATTCTCCCTAGCATCCACAAAGTAATGGTTAGGCCGAATCAACTAATAAAATTTTAATGAAGATCATTAAAAGGGTGATTGAGAAAAATAAAAAGGCATGGGACTCAAAATTGAAGGTTGCACTCTAGGAAGATAGGGTTACTGTCAAAAAGGCTACAAGACACACTCCATTTGGTTTGTTTTATGGTTTGGATGCAAAATTTCCTCAGAATAACTTGCTGAAGATGTATAAATTTTTCTAAGAGTATGATGGAGATATTTGTGGTGAAATGTGGCATAGCATTGATGTTTTGATAGATTTGGATGAGATTAGAAGAGAAACTCAAAGTAAAAATGTTAAAATAGAGCTGCAAGTCAAACATTTGTATGAAAAAAGGGCTTCTCCAAGGAAGTTTGAAGTAGGAAACATGGCGATGATGTGGAATGCTAGAGCACAAGATAAGGGAAAACATGGAAAATTTGATGTATTGGGGTTGGGTCCTTATCTGATATCAAACACCCATGGTGAAGATTCCTACTTTCTATAGAATTTAACTAGTCATAGAGGCTAAGGTATGTGAATAAATGAGGGCTAAATACCAAGACATCACAATAGCTAAAGGAAGAGAATTGGTTAGAAAGAGTGGTGTGCTATTATTGTCAGAATGATACCTTGCATCAACAATTTCCTTTGACACAGTGAGAAGGCATGATGCCCCAATTTTTACCACTGAAGAAGTGACATTGGCTTTACAAGGATTAGCATTCAGTTCCCAATGGGATACATTGGCTATTTGGGCCTTAGCCCCAGATAATAAGAAGCTAGAAGTTATAGATCTAGCTACAAGTGTTAGAGGAGGAATGATAATTAAAAGAGTATCTGATACATCAGATGTTAAAGTAGCTACATTGAATGTAAATGTGGCACAATTCACAAAGGTCATAGTAGAATCCCTAATTGAAGAGAGATAAATTCAAGACCAAATATAATGATATGGTAGTTGAATACAATAAGGGACAACAAAAAATTGTTGAGATGCAATTAGAGATTACATTGTTAAAAGAAAAATTTCAATCAATGCATGCACCAGACCCTTCACAAGAAACAATTCTTCCTCCCCCATCTCCACCAGAGCAAACATCGCCATCTCCTCTTCATTCACCTCTCCCAACTTCAACTAAGGTTGTACTTCTTGATCTTAATGATGTGCCCATTGCACAGTCACCTCCAAGTAATTTTGTTACACTTCCTACTAAATATATCACAAAGGAAGAGTTGATGGAGCAACTCAAAACTTATGAGAAATGCCAACAATTTGATCAATTAATTCATTTGAGCAACATGAAGATTGTGACAGAAGTATTAGAACACTTGAATAAAGGGATTAAGAGGAAATTGAAAAACATTAATTCAAACTATTCTTCCATGTTTGATGCAATAAGGAATTTTGATAGGGATAAAGAAATTGCCATCCCATTGATGGATAAGTGGATCCCTAGATTCCAAGAGTTGAGATATATGGCTAGTGGATCAAAGCATGATGTCAATCAGCCTCCCAGCATTGTCCCAACCGTCAAACTTGTAAATGCAATTAAGGTGATGAAAGAGGGAACCACACATACCCTCACAACACAAAACCCTTCATTGAACATAAAATAAGCATGAAATATTCATTCACACATTGTTGTAGTAATATCATAAAAACCAGGTTGCTACTTGCAACTAAATCACCAATTTCATTACAAACTATTTCTCAATATTTACATCATTCCTCAAGGGACTCAAAGGCTACAACATGGCCCATATGAAATCACAAACAATAGAAAAATAACAACTACAACAACAAATTAAATATTCCCATACATTCTTCAAACCCTATCCTACAAATAATGCATAGGCAACTTGCAATCAACAATCTCTGATGATCAACCACTATTGTAGCTTCATTTGCATGCCTTCAACCTGCAATATCTCAATCTGAAAACCCCTTATAGATAAAAAATGATTTGCAACAGCAAATCCAATGGTTTGTAAAATCACTCCTTCCAACTCCTGCAACAACACATATTCAACACAAATAACTATGCCCATTTGCACCTACAACTTCTGGAGTCTCAATGGTTGCACCACAACCATAAAACCTGCAATAAAATCATTTCTAAAACCATCCTTGGGGGTATTCCACACCCTCCTTGAGTCTTCCCTCCCAAGCTTCAGGAAAAACTAAACTTAAAAATGAATTACCATTCCTTTTTGTATCTTCCCCTTTTTGAATGAAATTGTAATTTCCTTTAATTTATTTGCATTTCAATTCATTTCTAGACCACTCTCCAAAATGAAACGTCCCCCTCTTGGAAAAAGGTCAAATTTCAATTATTTTAATCAAATAAATTGACTAAAATAAGCCACTCAAACTTTGTGTCTTATCATGCTTTGTGGTGGTGCTATTTTTGGCTCTCTTGCTTTTATGCATTAAAGCAAAAAGAAAAAATTCTTATCTTGGGTTCCCACTCTCTCCATCCCTATTTTTTAGGGATTTCATAATCTCAAAAATAATATTTTTAATGCAATAGAAAGTCTCCAAAAACCAACACTCATTTTTTGTTTTTTCTGGTTTTTCTCAGCTTTCACACCTCATTCCCACTTTATCCATTTTGTGCAATTATTCAAATTTGAAGCCCAAATTGAAATTTAGAAAATACAAATGAAATTGCATTTCCACACTCATCAAAATTGTGAATTTCATTGCCACATGAAATTACAAGACAAAAATTAACTAAAATTCAAATCAAACCTTTTTTTGGTTGATGTCGATTGCTCATTCGCCTAGGATGCTCCTACATCATAAGGAATTTCAAGGATTAATTGAGCCATTGGAAAAGAAGATAAGGGAGCTAGTGTAAAATTTTGATGAATGGATTTTCAGTCTGCTTCCTAACATCTTGAATGAGGCTAGTGAAGCTAAACCTCTACAGTAGTGGAAGGATCAGGAAAGCAATGTGATAGTGACTCAAGCAACACTAATTTGTGATGGCGTTGATGTTGAGATGCTAAAAAATAGTATGGACAAGCTCTCTCACACAAGTATTTTCCTTGAGGGGTTTGATAAAGAGGCCAACCAAGTGGTTATAAAGTATAGTCCATACAGGGTTAAAGAAAATGAGGTCATTACTTTTGATTGGCCTTTTGATGAGGATTTTGAGCTTTGGAAGACTAGGTATTTTGATATCTTGGACCTATAGGTTGTTGCAGTGGTAGGGTGGTGATGAAGTTTTGATCTTATGTCTTCAGAAAAGTAATGGTTTGCAAAAAAGGATGGTTGCTGCAAGAATAATAAAATACATTCCCTAGAACCAATATAGATTAGGCCTTTGATATATCAACATTTAAATATTGTATTTTCCTCAATTTTAAAGTTGATGACATGGGTTTCTTACGTGGACATGTTTTGGTATATTCTTTTCTTATCATTTTCATGTCTTTCATCCTCAAATTTTGGAAGTATGTGGAAAAGGTGTGCTACTCATGGAAAGAACATCTTCACCAACTAAAGAGCCTATTGAAAGGTGGGAGATATCTTCATCAATGAATGAGAAATAAATTTTGTCTCATATGGACATCTCCCTCAGGTTTTGGAAAATATAACGGTCTTTTGAATGTAATTATGAATGTCAAATGAAAATGTGACATGTGCATTGGCCTAAGGCTTGTTTTTCTCCCTTGTTTTTATAAAAGGGAATTCAGAGCCAATTGTATAGGTTGTTGATTGACCTCAAAGAAAATTTTGTAAAAACCAAACATAGGGAATAGAATAGAGTCTGCATTTTAGGTTATGAGTCTTTTGTTTCTATAAGAAAATTTTGATAACAATACTAGCATTTGAACATGAAAAATGGAATATCTTCAAATTCAATTCTCTAATGATGTTTTCAACATTTGAATTATCAATGAAATAATCAATGGTTGTTTCAATGGTCTTTATTGTTTTCGATGAATGTATGGTTTTGTCCTTGTCCTAATTCAAAGAATTGGTTAAATTGCTTGGATCAAATCATAGGTTTAAATGGTTTGAGTGTTAGGATATGATAATGAGTTTTGGTTTTAAGTAATTGAGACTGATGTTGTAATGCAGCATTATGTAAGCTTTGTGATGCTAAGTGTTCACATGTTGTCAAGTTTGTTTGCATTGTATTTGACTATGTACCCTAAATTAAGGCATTGTTCTGAGTTTTGTATTTGTATTGTAATATTCTTGATCTTTCACAATAGATACAATCAAATCACTTAATATTTTAAAATTCTTGTTGAAGTGTATGTCAAGATGGATTCTACCATGCTCTATTGCTTTGGAAATAGTTGATATGTCAATTTTCAAGCAATTTCCAATAGAGCTTATCTATTATTTATAGTGTACAAGGTTAATTGGCACAAAGGATCTTAAGGTACACATTGTGTGGGATCACCCTCCCGGGTTTACAGAGTCTAAAGTGTAGGAGGAAAGCCTTTGCAAGCTTACGCTCGTTCGTTGGCCAATCCCTCCAATTAGCTGACCATTGGAAGATGGCAATTCCATAGACTATATTGTGAAATCAGCTCAGTTCATTAAAAATAACCAATAGAGTGTGGCACCATAGTTTTAATGTAAACACACCAAAATTGTTGCCTAGAGAAGTCGAAAGGAACCAAGAAGATCATTCTGTCTCCGTTGTGACTACTTAGATCTGGTTTACAGATGAGGAATAGGAAATGTGTTGTGAATTTTGCAAGAGCTCGAGAAGAAGAGTCCCACAGTGGAATAAATCTATTGCTCAAAGCTAGTGCTCTGATTTGATGTGAGTTGTTTATAATAATGTTGCTTTGAAAATAAGCATCCCCCTCGTTCACCATACCCATTTGAGGAGGGAACTAAAGTTCAGGCTTTCTGCCTCTGTCACAAAAATGAAAGAAGCCGCAATACAGAACAATGAGACAAAGAGAATGTGAGTGCAATAGAGCCGTCCCATCTCAATTGTCATGAAAGTTAAATAGAAATAGGAGAATGACAATTTACAATTTCTGAAATTTTGTCGGCCGATTTAATGGCTCTCCTCGAACTTAAACACTCAAAAAGGCATTGATTTTACTGTAATTGTGTAAATGACCCAACAACTCTTAACTTTTAGTTTTGTTAGTCTAGCTATCATTTATCATCTTCTGATTATTCTATTTTGTTTGTATTTTCTGAATTGTCGTTTAATTAGCTTATCCTTTCTCAAATATTTTTAGGGTTGTCTCTTTTAAATGTATTAGTTTCGTATGAGCGAGACAGTCCCCCTTATTTTGAATGTATTAACTTCTTATGCTGCCGGCAAGGATTAAAAATGTTGTATGGTGTTATAGTCGGAGTCCATAAATCATTTTTTGTTGAGTGTATTGTTTTGATGTTGTAAAAACTGAATTATGAATGAGGTTTTGTGAAAAGAATGGATTGAGATTGTAGCTTGGAAAAAAAATTATCATTTTATAAGTATCTTTAAATATACTGATTCAACACCATGTATAATGAGATCAAAGAATGTGTACTTTAAACAATTGTAATGATTGCATAGTTATTTTTGTCGGTGTGAAAAATGTACATTATCTAGTTAATTAGATTTGAGAATCTATTCACACTTTCTCACTTCAACTTAGATTTTTTTGGTTTTTTGTCGCATTTCATAAGATTTAGACACATGGCATGATATTAGAGTATCTTAACATTTTTATTCTTCCTCTTATAACAAGATCATTTCATTGCGTTGTATTATAGTGTAATTTATTTATGTATGGCAATATAACAATTATTATTGCAACTCTCATTTATAGAAGGTTTTTTTGACTTTGCTAATAGGTTGTTCCACCCATGGGTTTCTCCATTATTCCAACAATCTTTAAATATATTGTCAAACACTATTAAAAAAATTAGGATTGTATCTCAAATAAATTGACAATTACATGATTATCTCTTTATAAAATTATATATTTTTATTTATCTTTAATAAATTTTAGTCAATTATTTTAAATTTATTTAGTTTCTTTTATACAAATAGTGTAAATAAAAATTATATACATTACCATAATAATTTTAGTAAAATTTGATGCATATACATATATCTATTAGTGTAGAGAAGAAAATCACTTATTTTATGCTTTCGCCTCTATATATTGCACCACTTTGTGTGGATGTCTATAATGCACAATTCTAACACTCTTTTTAACTCTTTTGGAAAACTCATTGAGCCTAGACTTAAATTATGCTAAATCCTACACTTTCGACCATCATTGATATAGCTCTCAAAGTTTTTCCCTTCCCAATATGGCTTGCATGCACATCTCGTCTCAAGGACTAGATTGTAGGCATAGTCTCCTATCTTAGGTTGGAATGTGGGTATGATCTCATCAACTAAACTAGATTATAGGTGTTATCTCACCCCATAGATTAGATTATGAGTGTGATCTCATATCTTGGACTAGATCATGGGTATGATCTCATACCTTAGATTGGATCATGGCTACAATCCTTTTTCATAGACTAGATCGCAAGTGCAATATTTCCCTCTAGTTTGAAAATTTAAATTTCCTAATTTCTATAGAGAAGGGGGATTTGCTACTTATGATTCTCTTTATTCTCAAGAGATTCCCAAGGGGAAAACAACCCTAAACTACCTCAGGGACAAAAAGTGAGAGTTTCAAAATCAGAAAAAGTAAATCACAGAGGTTTTTTGGACGAACTAACGAGGTCTTGGCCAAAGGATGATAGCACGGCACACTGGCATTCTAGAGGTGTGTTGGCGTCTCGTATAAACTAGAAATTCAGTTTATCACAAAGAACACAAAGCGACTACTTCTAATTTGATTGCTAAAAACCTTAGAATGCAGGAAAGTAGCAAAATATAATAGAACTAAAATAAAGAAGTATGGAAGATAAAGAACTAAAGAGGAGAAATAAAATGCTTACAACCCATCAAGTAATGAAGAATTCAACTAGGAAATATCTTCAATACATGCATGTGTAAGATTTGGAGAAAATGTTGGGGCTGTATAGGGGTTTGTCTCAGTAAAACCCCCATTTTGGTGTTTCCACCTCCATGGACAGCTAGATAGATAGAGAGAAATAAGTATGTGATGAGTGATAAAAGCAAACCCTGCTTGAGGAGGAGAACCTGTATCACAAAATATAGGTGATAAAAGTAATCTTCGCTCAAGGAGGAGAACCTGTATCACAAAATAGTAAAATGCTTAGAAAGGGGATGTGAGAAATCCCAAGATGCTCAAAGACACAAGATAAGGGAGATGGAACTATTAGAGCCAAGGGGGACAAAGTGGTTGCAAGAGCCAAGAGTGTTGCAAAGAGTGTTGTAAGAGCTTGAGAGTGTTGTTGTAATAAGTTATATGGAGTTGTGCAAGCAAGATAGCAAAAGCGAGAGAGGAGGAAAAGGTAGGAGCCAAGGCTAGAGAGAAGCTAGAAGCACAAATGAATTGAAAAGATAGCTTTTAAAGGGAGAAGAGAAGCAAAAAGAAGCTTCTCAAGCGGTTACAAGGCATCCCAATCCGTTAACATCGACAAAAGAAAATGACAAGTGGAAAACATGCTTGGAAATGGTCGTTTGAACTTTGAAACGTCATAGGACGCTAGGATGACATGAAAAAATCTACACTGCGCGCTAGTGTCTAGACACATCACACTACAAAATGACATGAACGGGAAAAGAACAAGGTTTGACACGAAGCTGACGCTCAAGGGTAGCTGCTGAAAATGGGTGTCAAAGCATCTTGAGAGGGGAAAAGGATGATGCAGGGGATAAAATGAGCCTACACAAGATGTTAAGGGAAGGGACACTAAAGTAGACACAAGAATGTATATGAAATTGCAAGGAGTGCAATTTTATGACATTACAATTTCTAAGGCCAATAACATCAATACATGATTGGTACATATCAATTGTAACACCCCACCACAAAACCCTAGAGGACAACACGCTCCACACTAAAAAATGGAACAATTTTCTTTTGAAGTGCAACATACTAAAGATTGTAAATGAAACAATAACATCAACAAGACTGTGATCTTCCTTCTCGACCCACATTCGGGTATCCTTGTCGCACTAAGAAGCTCCTCAAGATATGATATCTTGGAAGTGACTTATACCTAGACCTTAGAAGTCACTCTTCAAGATATCAAATCTTGAGTACCTCTTGGCCCATGTTGATACCCATCAGAATAAGTGCACTCTTAAAATGATTCCCAGCCATGCAAACACTTATATGTCCTCTAAGGTTCCATGACTACGCTACTAGAATCACATTAACCAAACTAGAAAGACATAAGAATCATCTCATTAAACTAAATTTTATCTAACAATATAAAGTGCATTAATCCATCACATTTAAATGATCTATCAATAGGAAATAGCCATAACATATCATCTATAGATATCATTTAGAATCAATTTCATTAACTCACATAAACAAAGTACATCATTAACATTACTCATTAAAAGAGAGAGCTCAACAATGAATTAAAACATTACATCATTGTTTCCTCGAATGAGAGAGGAGAGTACATCAGAATTACATTACATGCTATAACTAATTTAAAGTATATTACAAGTACATAAAAGATAGTACACATGACCTGGAACAAGTGCAGAAGTATTCATATCATCAAGAGCAATCACCACGAATACAAACCACAGCAAGGGAAACCCAATGGAGTACAAGGCACATTCCACCTGACCATGTGGAACCCTAAGGTCCACCCCCCATGCTAGGAGATGGCAATAAGGTCCCACCACAACAAAATAGTCAAGAGACAAACGATGACACAAAGGCCAACATGACTCAAATGTACAAGTACAGTACAGCATCTCACAATAGTAACACCACTTCCAAAGGCACACAAACATCAAAGGGATACAAGAGGCAAGGGAATACTAGGTTGTCTTAGGGAGGAGTTTCATCGCATAGTTTGCTATGGGTTACCCTAGAAAATCTTCCTAGGCCTTGGCCCCCATCCTGGGTTACCCTAGTATCCTCTATTGATCTCCACCCTCCATACAAATCTATACAGAATCAACATACTTCTCATGAGGACAAGGTAGTTGATCTTGCCATTCTAGGCCTTCTCATCTCATCTCAAGCCTAAATGATCACTTAAGCCATGAGTGAGGCATTCACTTACCTTGATTAATGTGAATACTACCCAACCCCCTAATTCATTTTAGGTTATCACTTAATTACGAAACTCCCACATGAGTCACCCTAGCACCACTTTGTGTGTCAGCCCCCATTGAGAACCACTCCCCTACTAGAAACTAGGAGACCTAATGAAATCAATAGGGAAAATCCAACTTGCACAATCACAAAACCTCATTAACATACACAACAAGGCAAGGCATAAACCATCCCGCACACAATTCCAACCATAGTGGAGAATATACTGTGCAAGGCTAATGACCCTCATATAATCATTCAATACAAAAATAACCATCTCAAAGGATTATCAAAGAATTCCATCAAGAATAAAACTCCCCCTAGCCTCTGGAAACAACCCTTGACAACCTACATGTAGATTCTCATTTAAAACCAATAATCCAAACTCACTTAAATTTGGCATACATAATGCAATTCAACTCGCAAAAAAAAAAATATTATCAAAATATCCACATATAATAACAAATCAAATACCACATTCAAGACAATTGATCAACAATCACTACATCCATGAAGGACATTATTCCACATCTCATGAAACTCATTTTCTTAGCCACAAATTCACTTGTCTAATAATACACAAAATAGTAAATGGACTATTTCAAAATATCACCATTATAACCTCAATTGTTTAAATTTCATAACCAACCCTTAATATTTTACCCTCACCTAAAATATATTTCCCCCTAGCATAATCAAATAAAATAGAAATAAATGAAGATAATAAATTGCCAATTAGATTACCATAATCAAGAAGTAAATCCAAATTAAATAATTTGAAATGAGATAAAAACACACACACATATCTATTTAATATGTATAACCATAATTGAACATTGCTCTAATGATAAAGAATAACCTTTGAACAATTAACTAAAAGTTATTTTACAAGTAAGATATTTTTAATCATTAATCCAATAATTGAATTAACAAAGCATTTGTTTATATCCATTATATGTATTCCAACCACTCATGCATATCAAGAAATCACATATAGTTTATATGGGTATCACCTAATTCATGTTCTATTCTTCTTGTATTTTTTTAATATATTACCGTTTCAACACCTATCTATTAGTTTATATACAAACATAACAACTTAGTAATATAGAAATGCGAAAAAATGTATGGGTTCCAGTGCAACGAATGCCTTCACTTGTAATACCCCTCATACTGTTTATACTTATTATTTTCTGTGCTTTGCTTGGATACTATGATGATACTGTTATTGTTTGATTTGGCTAGTTAGATGTTAGATGATGTTGTTATTTCATTATGGACATGATTATTTCATATGACATTATGGTTGGTTATATTAGTTGATTTGCAGAATTATGACATGATGCAGTGATTTAATTTAATATGTTATGAGATGATTGTTAGTTAGAAATGTGAATTTATTGGTCATATTATAATTGTTAGAATAGGTGTGATGAAGGACAATATAGCATCACTCGTTCGCGAGTGCCCTGTTATGTTGCGATTCCTTCTCACAATGCAGTGTTTTGATTTAATGCTTTGATGTTATATATATATGCACATGTACACAACTTCGTTTGTATGCAGGATTGCAGGTACAAGTCTCGATTCCACCTGCTTTGGCAGGACAGGGCGAGCACCAATAGCCCAACGGTTAAATGTTGAAACAGAGGTGACGATGAAGTCCTCCCGTTCCATGTTGTCAAATCATCTCATTTGTTTGGTATTGTTCATTTTTGTGTAATTGTCGTCATTTGTGTTTTGTGTTATGTGCTTTGTCATATTTTACTTAAGATGGCATTTATAGTTATGATTTATTTTAATGTTTGAAATAGTTATTTATTTTAATGTTAGATTAAGTTCTATTTAAATATTTAAATGATTTAATTATTTTTGAAAATCATATATTTCAATTAAATAATAATTAAATATTAAATGTGACTTAATTATTTTAATCAATTATCTGGTGGTGGATAATTATGAGAATAATTTATTTAAATTAAATAAGTAATGTGATGTGCAAGTAAAGTTGCAAAAATAGAAATTAAAACAATAAAAACAAATAAGAGAATGAAAAGTTGTGCAAACGAATAGGAGTACAGATCTAATTAAAAAGTTGCTTTTAAAGAATGATTTTCTTTTAATTTTGATTTGGAGAGTTTTTGAAGGGAGGGACATTGCCTTTTTATTTAATTAAAAAAAATTGTGAGTTTTTACACACAGAGAGAGGAAGTTTGTTACAGAAGTTGAATAAGATTTTGGCTTTGTATTCTGAAATTTGAGAGAGGATATTGGATTATTTTGTTTTAATTGGAGGAGAGTTCTTGAAAGAGATTGAAAATCTATTACTTGGTTGCTTTGGAGAAGTTTTCTGAACAGAGGATCGGTTCGAGTTCGAGCGTGAAATTCCATAGAAGAGGATTGGAAGCACGAACAAGGAGCTCTTCGAGGTCATCAGAATCAAGCAGGCATCTTCAGACTTTCGAATAAGCGCTGGACACCAGGTTCCACACATATTCTTCCTTGTACTTTCTCTTCATCTTTCTGTTTCTAAAAAATAGGATTAATTATAAATGATTTGTGTGAGAAAATGAAACTCTTGATTAAATAAATGATTATTAGAATAAAGTAAACTGCTTTTGGCAATGTTCTGTATTTGGATGTTATTTTATTTTTACAATACATTCTAAGGTCTGGTTATGGAAAAACATGTCTTTGTAATAAAATATTATTTTTAAAATATATTTATTTATCTTATTATGTTACTATAAGATACTGCTGTATATACATATATCTTCCTGCTATTGAATAAAGTTATGAGTATATGCTCATATATATATATATACTTTCTTTTAATATAGATATTAATTCTGTATTTTGAATCTTATTCTGTCTGGTGAGTATATATATATATATATATGTTTTTATATATATATAGATACGCACAGAAATTTCATATATTTTATTTATACATTTATTTTTAGGTTCCTTGCATTGTAAATTTATTTGAAAATATACTTATGCCATCGATTTTATTGTAGCCATAATGGCCGTCGAATTATGTGCCTGTACCGAACAGATTGTGAGGTTTTATTTTTAAAAAAATGAAAAAAAATATAATAAAAATTTGTTTTGGGGCTCAGTGGAAGGACGGCCGAAGCCGTACCTTCCCCGTCCCCTCCTTTGCGCATGTGATGTTGCGTCGACCCGATCTGAGGTTCGGTGAGGGGTGTAAGTGCTAAATTTTGTTTTTTTGTTAATATAAATATACCATATGTATCTATATATATATGTATATATATATATGTATATATATATATATGCAGTATATATGTATTTATTTATTATTATATGGTGTATATTTAATTTTGTCAAATATAATAATTATAATTATTTTATTTTATTTATTAAATACAATAATTATAATTTAGTTTATTAAAAAATATATATATAATTAGAATTATTTTATTTAATATTATTTTATTAGGTTTAAAAATATATATATACATATAATTTTTGTATATAATTGAAATGTTAAATAATGTGTTATATGGGCATTTGTATATTTAAATAGGGCATTATTTTATTAATTGTTTTGGTTGAACAAATATTTTTAACAAGAATTAACCTTTAGTTGTGATTGTGAATTCTTTTGAGACAATCGTATTTAGTTACTTAATTGGGATTAGAATCAAACTTAATGGTGCAACTTTGCAAAATATAATGTGAGTTTTACTTTTATGTTATGTTTTCTTGTCGCTTAGTGATGTCTATGTGGGAACCCGTTGTTGATTTTGTAACCTTATTCCAGAGGCTTGTTATTTTATAATGTCATCTTTGCCTTGGTTAGGCTTTGAAGTTTTTGGTTTTATGAGAGGAAGGGTTGAACAATTTGGTTAAGACTTTTGATTAAGAATAATTGTGAGATGGTTAATGTCTCGTGTATCTGGTTTTGGTTATGTGCTTTATATGATTTAGTTCAACCCTTTCCGATTGAGATATGTTAGGGGTCATAGGGAGAGTGGCTCTTCATGGGCGCCGACACCTCAGAATGAGGAAGGGCTCAGGATAACCCACGAAAGAGTAGTAAACAAGTGATAACCTAAACAATAGAATCTAGGGGTTGGGTAGTAAAACACACAAGATAATGAAAACGGGTTCCCTCGTCTATGCATTAGGGCTACCATAGACTAGTGATAGATTGAGAAGGTCATGGTCGGCATAGTCGTAGTCTCGTCTTCATGAGAGATTATCGGCTCCGCATTAGCTACCCTATGGTGCTGGCGCCTCAGTTAGGAGGAAGGGCCAGGAGATCCATAGATGGGTGTCGGCGCCTCAGTTGGAGGAAGAGCCAGGAGAATCCCATGAGAGCTATGCGATGACACTCTCCACTTGACACCCTTGTTCTTGTTTCTTGTCACCTCTGGATATTGTATCTTTATGTTGTTTTCAGATTCTTATGGAATTGGTTTATCATTGCTTTTTAGCTACTTGTTAAATTGATGATACTGTGTTTAATTGTGATGAGTTTTTTTACAGTTTCAACTTGTTATGTGATTTGTGAACGTTGATGGTTGTTCATTGTATGCTTTGAGTTGTACTTGTTTTTGTATTATATTGTGGATAAGTTGGTTTGACATTCATGAACGGGTTCACTTCCTCGTCACCTCTGAGCACGGGGGGTGAGTTACTTGTAATTCACATGGTTGGGTGGAACGTGCTCCACACCTGTTGGGTTCCCCATCGGCGTCTTGTCTTCTCAGCATTTCCAATTGGAGTTGTACCAACATTCATCTTGTATTTCATATTTCATTATTCTTGTATCAATCCCCATATTGGGAAATTCAATGTAATTCAATTATCAGAGATTGTAATGTAACATTAAACAATGATGTAATAGTTAGGTTCATGTGTATCTTTGTTAAAAGATATATCATGGATGTAATTATGCAAGGTTTATTATGCTCGCATCATGGTTATGGGATGTATCGTTGTTTATGGTTATTATAAAGTAAATGGTTATGTTGTAATTGTTATCTTTATTTTCGTTTAGTTGTTGCGATGTAACCTCGCGTGCCCCAGAGAACCAAGTGTGTTAATGCTATGTAATATGTTATGTGGTTATGGTTTGATGTTATTGCATGTTTACTTTTGGTTATTTTAAAAAAAAAAAAATTATTTGCATTATGTGTGTTCTCTGGGGTTTACACGACGGGCGTTACATCACTGATCACTAGTCTAGTGGGATATGAAATTAGAGCCAAAGGTAAAAGACTATAACTCTCTTTTATCAAACTTGTGATCAACGCCATTAATACATCATCTGAGTTTGCTTGTGCAGCAAAGATCACTAAGTTTAGTCTATGGAGAGTCAAAAGTTAAATGCCAGTTCAAGAAAGTGGTGATATCAAAGAATCACAAAAGATAGTTTGAAATATAACTTAAGTGAAGACTTTGTGACAAGTCAGAGAAAGATACCTAGAATAGCATCAAAATATAATATATTGCAAACCCAAGGTTGTACGTGCATTAAGAAGAAAATGGGAAGAGGCAATCTTGAATTCACAGTTGCAAGAGGCACAAATATGATGGAATGAGAATAATAATGCAAGACTGTAATCTTGAGAAGGGTATGGACAAGAGGCGCCATATTGAAAGAACTATATTGTTACAAGGGAAAAGCTATGGAAGATAGTACATGGACACTCCATGAGATTTTCCAGTGAGAAGAAGGAAAGATATCATATTTTTCCTATAACTAATCAACGCGATTCAAAGGAAAACATAGGAACACATACAATAAGTGGTTGAAGAATGCAAATAGGAAGGCTAACAAATAAGCAATAAAGCATATTCATCAAATCGAATTTCAATAAAGAAAGAATATACAGCAATTTTTGTCCCACAAGCAGACTTATTGAAATTAAACACGTAGTATTTTGAAAGCCGAATGTAGGGGAGGACGCACTACTAAAGCATCGATTATCAATGGCAGAGATTTTAGGTTGATTTCCAAGCATTAAGGTGTGCAGTAATCTAGAATATATGCATCGAACTTTGAATTTTGAATACAGCCATTGAGATGAGATAGAGAATATTCAGCAAAAATATGCATTCATTGAAATTCAGATATAATGAATATTTGTGAATAAATTCGCAGCCCACTCTGTAAACTCGGCTTAATCAAGGTAGGCGCAAGGAAGAATTCAAGGAGAATAGAAACTGATGCAGAAGATATGATACTCAATCAGCCACGTGACAAATTAAAAGAACAGAGACAAGTCTAAGCTGTCGAATTGCCAAATATAACACACCGCTATCGAATCACCAGATTGCATTACGAGTTTTGAAGGGCAAAGCTCACATTTTTTGAAAGGTTGAGAACTCACATAAGAACATCTGGTTTGGGGAGTCTGCGACTTGGGTATTCTATGAGGTGAAAAACATGTTTATTTTCCTAAAAGCATTTAGCTATAGACCTAAGAGGTTGAAGTTTAAAGGTACAAGATATTGAGGTGATTAAGCGTTGCTGGCCACAACCCATATTTTGAGCTAGGATATGCGAGGGGCACCAAAATGATGCTCTGGACAGAAAGAAACACATCCATCAAAGAATAAAAGAAAATGATAACATGCATATAGGAAAAATGTTGAGGCATAGACTAGGCCATGAATTGATTTCCAAAAAGGATCTCAAGGAAAAACGATCGTGTGGATGCCATGAT
Organism: Sequoia sempervirens; assembly: GCA_007258455.2. Taxonomy (NCBI): domain Eukaryota; kingdom Viridiplantae; phylum Streptophyta; class Pinopsida; order Cupressales; family Cupressaceae; genus Sequoia; species Sequoia sempervirens. The sequence goes on along the minus strand of VDFB02000017.1, from coordinate 331,375,523 downwards.
GGCAGATTATAAAGCTAGATGAAGAAACATCAGAAAAAAATGGTAAGATCTTTTGGAGAATCTTAATGAGACATCAACCATGAACCGAATTGCATGTAGAGGGCTCAAAAAGGTTAAATTTTCTAGATTAATAAAGTTAGGAGCTTCCCAGCAAAACAATGCAATTAGCGGATAAATAGCTAGGGTGGAGTTGTGATATCTATGAGGTAATCCTCTACCATTGGAAATCACATAAATAAAAGCTTGGAAGAGTGCATTCCCTAGGCCTAAACATCATTCATACCTCTACAACACCCACAACAAAGCACAAGCAAATAGAAAACAAATTTTGTAGAACTTCTCGGCAACTCCAATTCTGATTAAGCATATGAAGTACACTAGCACTGCAAATGGTCCCTGTGGCTAATCATTTTGGATATAGAAGGAAATAAAAACAAAGTAAATCTCATTTAGAAATAGATATATGAAACATAGATTTTTGGAACCTATTGGACACTTACCCTTGTCAGATCTTTCACCTAAAATGGAAGGAATAGGGTTAAAAATGCTTGTTGTTTCATTAGAGAATTAGTGTAAAGATGGATGGGATATGGATGTGAAGTGTGTGTGGATGTGTTTGAATGATTACAAATGCAAATAAGTGAATGTAAACTAACCTAATGCAAGATGCTGGAAAACACAATGTTTATTGCAAATATGAACTAGAAACTCAAACAAATGATAACAGAAAATGATGAAACTGAACAGAATGCACCTGGAAGCAGATTAGTGTTGTTGGAAGGTTCTGGAATATTCCAGAAGTCACTGTTAATGGCCACTAGGACTGATTCACAATGCATGGCGAATTAGTCCTACTTCTGATGAAAAGTCCTGGAAACAGGTTTCTGACTGTCGGGAACTAAATTTTGACAAAACCAATTTTTAGGCCTACAGATGGGACTCATTCGCTATGGGTGGTGAATTATTCCACCTACAAGAATCAGCAAATTCAAGAGTTGATTATGTGGAGCTACATCTACAATTCTACTTCCTACAGGTGCTCGCTTTTGAAATTGTTAGATTCGGGTCTGAAAGTGACTTTTTGTTGATATTTTGACTTGAATGATGAAGAGAGTACTTTAACAACCTTGCAACTTGATCCTCAATGATTTGCAAGCTTTCAAGAGACCTAAATCTGCAAACACACAAGAAGAAAAGAAGAAATGTTGATTGTTAAGGCATGGGGGTTTGCCTTGGTCAAACCACTTTTAGGTAGATAAACCAAAATGATGAAAAAAAGTAATAAAACATGTAACAATGGAATGGATCACCTTGCCATGATGATTGATCTTGAAATTCTGCAACATAGCATGTAGAATTTTCCCTTGAATGTATTAGGAAGCTAAATTGATGACTTGCAATGTGAAAGCCCTAACTTACTTAACTTCAAAAAATAGCTGAATGAATGATGTGAAGAATGTATGTGAGTGAGGTGTAAGATTGATGAGAGAGAGAGATGTAAAATGAGGAGAAAAACACTTATTTATACACAGTTGTGCCTTAGTAACCCATTTATACCTCATCACAGGTTGACATTAAGTGATTTTGAATAAAATCCCAAAACGAAATTTAAAATATTTTGAATTTGGGGCCAAGGGGGACTCATTCACCAGCCATGGAAAATGGGTCCCACCTAGGACTTAAAATATGTGTCAGGAAATATGTTATATTTAATGTTGTTTGTCGAGATAATACTTAAAATACACTTAATTAAGCATATGAGAGCATAAAGGGGTCAAATAAAGCATGAAAAAGGGATAAATAGTGAAGATGTGTCTAGAAAGGCATGAAAGCTTGTTACAAGACTTTACAACACTTCAAAATAGGTCTTGTTGATGAATAAAAAGGTGATTTTTAGGTGAATTGTAATTAATAAAGTCTAAAAGAATGTAGAAATGTCTTACAACACTTCACAACACCTTCACAAGACATAATTAAAAGCATTTTATTTAATTTTCAAGGGTCCAAGACCTAGTGTGGATGCATAAAATTCCTTACAACACTAGATTAAGGCCTCATTAAGTCCATTTTATCATGAATTAATATCATTTCAAGCAAAGGGTCCTTTTTTTTATGGAACATTTAGCCCCCACTTTAGTGAGAGGATGAACTTGCTTCAAATTCACACTAAAGTAGACATTCAAGAGAGATACATATGTAGTTCAAGCCCCCAAGATACCAAATCATGTAAAGGCAAGATGGAAAGAAAGACAAGGTGAAAAAGATGTACTCACTTTGGGGCCATAGAACTTCAGGTCTTTTGCGGGGTGAGAAGGCCACAACATACTCACTCTAGGGCCACAGAACTAGTTGTCCCCAGGGTAAGAAATCGCAAAAGGTAAGATACATACACTAGTTGGTATGCACTCACAAACACAAAGGTGGCTATGGGGAAAAGTCATGCCACTAGGTGGGCTTCCCGCTCAACCATGTCAAATTTATACCTCTTGATAACTTTAACAAGGCACCACAAAATAAAATGAAATGATTTTGATACTTATAGACATTGTTAATGCAAAATAATGTTAAGGATTTTTCAAAGGGATTTTTCTTTGTTCGTGCAATGTCTCATCTTAGGGAACATCATGTTCAATGTCTCTAAGAGAGGATAAGTGCAAACGATCTCATCCTAGGCAACATTGTACCTAATGCTTCCAAGAGAGGGAATCACAAGAAAAAGAAAATCACACAATAAAATGTGAGTGGTGATGTATTCCCCCACTCTAAAGTAGTTGCGAGCACTCGTACTGCGAGCAATTGCTTTAAAGTAGAAGAAGTGGACATGAGAGCTTACTCGAAAATCCCTATGCCAATTCATATTTTTCTGATAAGCTACATCATGAAAGAGAGAATTATGTCATATGCAAGCCAACTTAAGGCATGTCATCCACATCCCAAGCTTTCTCTTATGTATTCATGAAAGGTTAATGACTAGCCAAAATGAGGCAACCACAAGTGATTTATGAGGACAAGGCTACATAACCCCTTTCCCCCACTTAGTGTAGGACAAAGGTGAGATGAAAGGATTGATGAAATGCATGCTAGGGTGAAAATAAATAGCAATTAGAGGAATTAGATGCCCCCACATAGGGAAGCATACCAAACTCCTGAAAGTGTTGGATTTTACAACTCAAAGCATGACATTCATTAATGTAGTGACCATGAACTCTATGATATGCACAGAATGGAAGAGCATTTCTTTTGAGTTCTAGAAGGGAGGATGATCAAGTTATCGTGGAGAAGTCTTGACAAGATACCTTCTTGATCAATAGGAAAAGGTGGTTTTGTGATTGGGTTTAAAGATACATCTTGTTTATATGTTATACCTACACAAGACTCTATAGATTGTGAGATTTTGTCTTCTCCATCATAGGAGAATACAAAAACTAACGAATTCAAATCATGAGCATTTTGCGAGATGAAAACTTGAATGTTGCGGAAAGAATGATATTCAAGTAAATTAGGTGTGAAGGATGAGTTAGGGGTATGTTGTGTCAGACTGAATGAAGATGGGTAAAGGATGAGAGGGTTGTTAATATTTCCTACGGGATATGTATGGGGTCCATTGATCAAAGGAGACTGAATGAAAACTTGTGCATTCATATCCTCAACAGTTGTGTTTGGATATATATCTAAGTGAGGGAAATCAAGAACCACTTGGTTTCCACAATCCAATGCCATGATATTCTCCCTAGGAGAAGAGTAATTAGGAGAACAACAAGCCACATGTTCTTGACAAGTAAGGCTAGATTCTTCCAAAATGACCTTATTTCCAATAGGGGAATGATCAAGGATGGGATTATGAGGAGGGGAATGATGCATATCCATAGGCTCATTCTCTTGTCCCATGTTATCTACCGTACAAGGAGAGCTTGTAATATGTTCATCCAAGTTTGAGGTTTGTAAAGTAGCTTCATCACAAGTGGAGGAGGTATCAAGAGAAGAACCACTATGGTTGTCAAATAGATCTTCCCATAGGATAGGGACATTTGGGAAGGGAAGGTCAAGGGTGTCATGATTCTTAATAGGGGTGTCTTATAATACTAACCTATCCTCTTGACATCAAGGAGGGATATTAGGAGATAAACAAGTTTTATTGTCATGACCAAGGAGACTCGGTAAGGTGATGCTGAGGAATGTGTCTAGGATCAAATGTTCTTGTTGTGTAAGGTCATCCAAAGGGGAATAAGGAGATGGACAATCAAGACTTTCAAGGCTTGTGACTTATTGCATCAAAATACCTTCATCACTAATAGGAGAGGTATCGAAAGAAGAACAAGTATGTGTGTTATGATTGTCTACATTCCCACTCTCGCCAATGTGTAATGTAAGATTAAGAATTGTAGGAATGCATTGTTTCTTAAAGTCCCTATTATGGTAGCCAAAAGAAAACCAACAAAAGGGGATATTATGTGTATAATATCCATGTTTAATCCAAGCAAGAACATATCTTTTGAAAGAAAGCATGCTAGAATGAAAGAAAGTACAATGCAATGCAATTTTCATTTTTTAAGTGGCTTTTTGCAACAATTTGAGAATGAAATGTTGTAAATGCAAAAAGTGAAATTAAATAATGCATAAAATGAACTAATTGAAGCAATATTTAACAAAATTCATGCTATAGAAATGAAACTAACTAAAATATACAGGTTAAGGCACCAAACAAAAGCTTAAAAACAAATTTCTAAGTTTTGTACAATGTTGTTTCAGGGGTCAGAAGGGATTGATTTTCCCAAGGTGGTGAATGAATCCCAGTATGGACTTTTTTTTCAAAATTTGCAAAAATTTGTGACTGATTTTATGAATTTTGAGTGCTATCATGTAGAGCTAAATGAAAAATGCAGAAATTCAAAACTTTTCAATGATTAAAGATGCAAAAATGCAACTTATTATACACTTTTATGCATGCAAAAATGAAACTCTAGAATGCAAGCTAACTAATGCAAAATGTAATGCAAGCAACTCTGGAATGATTAATGGACTCCAAAATCAAAAAAGAGGGGATTCAAATAGCAGGTTCACCAAAATGAAACATAGATGTTTGGAACCCTATTGGACACTTACCTTGTAGGATCTTTCACCTAAAAGGGAAGGAATAGGGTTAAAAATGCATATTGTTTCATTAGAGAATTAGTGTAAGGATGGATGGGATATGGATGTGAAGTGTGTGTGGATGTTTTTGAATGCTTACAAATACAAATAAGTGAATGTAAACAAACCTAATACAAGATGATAGAAAACACAAGGTTGATTGCAAATATGAACTAGAAACTTAAACAAATGATAACAGAAATTGATGAAACTGAACAGAGTGCACCTGGAGGAAAATTATTGTTGCTGGAAGGTTCTAGAATGTTCTAGAAGTCACTATTAATGGCCACTAGGACTGATTTTCCATGCATGGTGAATTAGTCTTGCTTCTAATGAGAAGTCCTAGAAATAAGTTTCTAACTACCGGGACCTAATTTCTGACAAAACCACTTTTCAAGCCTACAGATGGGGCTCATTCACCATGGGTGAAAAATTAGTCCACCTATAGGAATCAGCAAATTCAGGAGTTGATTCTGTAGAGCTAGATCTGTACTTCTGCTTTCTACAGGTGTCCACTTCTGAAACTATCGGATTCGGGTCTGAAAGTGACTTTTTGTTGATATTTTGACTTGAGTGATGAAGAGAGGAATTTAACAACCTTGTAACTTGATCCTAAATGATTTCCAATCTTTCAAGAGACCTAAATCTACAAACACACAAAAAGAAAAGAAGAAATGTTGATTTTTAAGGCATGGGGGTTTGCCTTGGTCAAATGCCTTTTAGGTAGTTAAACCAAAATGATGAAAGAAAGGAATGAAACATGTAACAATGGAATGGATTACCTTGCCATGATGATTGATCTTGAAATTCTGCAACATATAATGTAGAATCTACCCTAGAATGTCTTAGGAAGCTAAATTGATGACTTGCAATGTGAAATCCCTAACTTACTTGACTTGAGAAGATAGATGAATGAATGATGTGAAGAATGTATGTGAGTGAGGTGTAAGATTGATGAGAGAGAGATGTAAAATGAGGAGAAAAACACTTATTTATACACATTTGTGCCTTAGTAACCCATTCATACCTCATCATAGGATGACATCATGTGATTTTGAATAAAATTTTAAAAGGAAATTTAAAATATTTTGAATTTGGGGCCAAGGGGATATTAAAAGCCACCCATGGCAAAATAGGTTCCACCTAGGACAAAAATATGTGTTAAGAAATATGTTGTATTGAATGTTGTTTATCAGGATAATACTCAAAAATACACTTAATTAAGCATATGAGAGCATAAAGGGGTCAAATAAAGCATGAAAAAGGGATAAATAGTGAAGATGTGCCTAGAAAAGCATGAAAGCTTGTTACAAGACTTTACAACACTTCAAAATAGGTCTTGTTGATGAATAAAAAAGTGATTTTTAGGTAAATTATAATTAATAGAGTCTACAAGAATGTAAAAATGTCTTACAACACTTCACAACACCTTCACAAGACATCATTAAAAGCATTTTATTTTATTTTCAAGGGTCCAAGACCTAGTGTGGATTCATAAAATGCCTCACAACACTAGATTAAGGACTTATTAAGTCCATTTTATCATGAATTATTCTCATGTCAAGCAAAGGTTCCTTTTTTCTATGGCACAATATCCATCAATATAGAGTAGAAACAAATTGTTCAATTTGGAATGGGAAATGTTATGCTAACCCATAAGGAAGTGCCTACCAAGTGGATCAAGTTAAATTCAAATGATGTGAACTACTCTCAACAAGATTTAATGATCTAACTAAGCATAATATCATATTGACATGCATCCAATAGACTCAAAATAATCTAAATCAACTCTTTTTCTTAGAATACCTAGATTCCTTTGCACTTCCATTGGTCTGGAATTATGTGAGGAAGGTGAGGAGAATATTGTTCGTCATAGTCATAGCTAAGCTTCAGGTGGTTGAGACTTTTAGACTATCCAACTGAAACACCACATCCTACCACCCAAAAAAGACTAGCCATTTCATCCTAAGCCTCTTATTGATGTCAAGTATACGATGAAGGAAGGTCCTCCCTCCTGGAAATATTAATTGTGTCAATGATAAAAGAAGTTGAGAAAACATAATGACCAGGACTAGGTTGCCCAAATTCTAAAAAACAACCAAGATGGCTTGGTAAAAGATGAGTGAATCTATGGCCAAACCACTCTAACCATTTTTTAAAATTTTTTTCTTTTAGAGTTTTCTAAAGATAGTTTCCAACACTAAAATTCCATAAATGGTCGTTACAACTCAAAGAATTATTGGCTGCCCCCACTCAAAAAAATTTAACCGATTTAAGGATAAGGATAGGCGAAATAAAACAAGGAAAATTGCCAAAATCCAAGACCACTAGTCCTAAATAGACTCCACTATCTCAACCCATTTTATAATTTAATTTTAATTTAGTTTATTAACTCAATAATCCATTAATAGTATTTCCTTTAAACTTCAAAAACTATGAAATATATTTAGGGGCAATATAATAAGCACCCAATTTCACACAAATAGGTAAATCTTTTAACCCCAAATTATTTGAATTTTATAATTAATTTCATAATCCCATATTACAACCTTGTATTTATTTATTACTATTTATTTATTTCATTTTATTTCATTTTATTTTATTTTATTTTATTTTAATATTTTATTACAAATTCATTTTACTATAATTATCTATTTATAATTTAATTTAATTTAATGAATCAATTAACCAATAACACCATTAAACAAACAACTTTAACAAAAAAACCCTAAACACATTTATCAAACATCAAGACGGGGGAATCATGGAGAGGCACTACATCAATATTCATGCTATGTTCATATTGGGTGTCCAT
>VDFB02000017.1:331347267-331367478 GCA_007258455.2 Sequoia sempervirens | reverse complement strand
AATTTTGACAAAACCAATTTTTAGGCCTACAGATGGGACTCATTCGCTATGGGTGGTGAATTATTCCACCTACAAGAATCAGCAAATTCAAGAGTTGATTATGTGGAGCTACATCTACAATTCTACTTCCTACAGGTGCTCGCTTTTGAAATTGTTAGATTCGGGTCTGAAAGTGACTTTTTGTTGATATTTTGACTTGAATGATGAAGAGAGTACTTTAACAACCTTGCAACTTGATCCTCAATGATTTGCAAGCTTTCAAGAGACCTAAATCTGCAAACACACAAGAAGAAAAGAAGAAATGTTGATTGTTAAGGCATGGGGGTTTGCCTTGGTCAAACCACTTTTAGGTAGATAAACCAAAATGATGAAAAAAAGTAATAAAACATGTAACAATGGAATGGATCACCTTGCCATGATGATTGATCTTGAAATTCTGCAACATAGCATGTAGAATTTTCCCTTGAATGTATTAGGAAGCTAAATTGATGACTTGCAATGTGAAAGCCCTAACTTACTTAACTTCAAAAAATAGCTGAATGAATGATGTGAAGAATGTATGTGAGTGAGGTGTAAGATTGATGAGAGAGAGAGATGTAAAATGAGGAGAAAAACACTTATTTATACACAGTTGTGCCTTAGTAACCCATTTATACCTCATCACAGGTTGACATTAAGTGATTTTGAATAAAATCCCAAAACGAAATTTAAAATATTTTGAATTTGGGGCCAAGGGGGACTCATTCACCAGCCATGGAAAATGGGTCCCACCTAGGACTTAAAATATGTGTCAGGAAATATGTTATATTTAATGTTGTTTGTCGAGATAATACTTAAAATACACTTAATTAAGCATATGAGAGCATAAAGGGGTCAAATAAAGCATGAAAAAGGGATAAATAGTGAAGATGTGTCTAGAAAGGCATGAAAGCTTGTTACAAGACTTTACAACACTTCAAAATAGGTCTTGTTGATGAATAAAAAGGTGATTTTTAGGTGAATTGTAATTAATAAAGTCTAAAAGAATGTAGAAATGTCTTACAACACTTCACAACACCTTCACAAGACATAATTAAAAGCATTTTATTTAATTTTCAAGGGTCCAAGACCTAGTGTGGATGCATAAAATTCCTTACAACACTAGATTAAGGCCTCATTAAGTCCATTTTATCATGAATTAATATCATTTCAAGCAAAGGGTCCTTTTTTTTATGGAACATTTAGCCCCCACTTTAGTGAGAGGATGAACTTGCTTCAAATTCACACTAAAGTAGACATTCAAGAGAGATACATATGTAGTTCAAGCCCCCAAGATACCAAATCATGTAAAGGCAAGATGGAAAGAAAGACAAGGTGAAAAAGATGTACTCACTTTGGGGCCATAGAACTTCAGGTCTTTTGCGGGGTGAGAAGGCCACAACATACTCACTCTAGGGCCACAGAACTAGTTGTCCCCAGGGTAAGAAATCGCAAAAGGTAAGATACATACACTAGTTGGTATGCACTCACAAACACAAAGGTGGCTATGGGGAAAAGTCATGCCACTAGGTGGGCTTCCCGCTCAACCATGTCAAATTTATACCTCTTGATAACTTTAACAAGGCACCACAAAATAAAATGAAATGATTTTGATACTTATAGACATTGTTAATGCAAAATAATGTTAAGGATTTTTCAAAGGGATTTTTCTTTGTTCGTGCAATGTCTCATCTTAGGGAACATCATGTTCAATGTCTCTAAGAGAGGATAAGTGCAAACGATCTCATCCTAGGCAACATTGTACCTAATGCTTCCAAGAGAGGGAATCACAAGAAAAAGAAAATCACACAATAAAATGTGAGTGGTGATGTATTCCCCCACTCTAAAGTAGTTGCGAGCACTCGTACTGCGAGCAATTGCTTTAAAGTAGAAGAAGTGGACATGAGAGCTTACTCGAAAATCCCTATGCCAATTCATATTTTTCTGATAAGCTACATCATGAAAGAGAGAATTATGTCATATGCAAGCCAACTTAAGGCATGTCATCCACATCCCAAGCTTTCTCTTATGTATTCATGAAAGGTTAATGACTAGCCAAAATGAGGCAACCACAAGTGATTTATGAGGACAAGGCTACATAACCCCTTTCCCCCACTTAGTGTAGGACAAAGGTGAGATGAAAGGATTGATGAAATGCATGCTAGGGTGAAAATAAATAGCAATTAGAGGAATTAGATGCCCCCACATAGGGAAGCATACCAAACTCCTGAAAGTGTTGGATTTTACAACTCAAAGCATGACATTCATTAATGTAGTGACCATGAACTCTATGATATGCACAGAATGGAAGAGCATTTCTTTTGAGTTCTAGAAGGGAGGATGATCAAGTTATCGTGGAGAAGTCTTGACAAGATACCTTCTTGATCAATAGGAAAAGGTGGTTTTGTGATTGGGTTTAAAGATACATCTTGTTTATATGTTATACCTACACAAGACTCTATAGATTGTGAGATTTTGTCTTCTCCATCATAGGAGAATACAAAAACTAACGAATTCAAATCATGAGCATTTTGCGAGATGAAAACTTGAATGTTGCGGAAAGAATGATATTCAAGTAAATTAGGTGTGAAGGATGAGTTAGGGGTATGTTGTGTCAGACTGAATGAAGATGGGTAAAGGATGAGAGGGTTGTTAATATTTCCTACGGGATATGTATGGGGTCCATTGATCAAAGGAGACTGAATGAAAACTTGTGCATTCATATCCTCAACAGTTGTGTTTGGATATATATCTAAGTGAGGGAAATCAAGAACCACTTGGTTTCCACAATCCAATGCCATGATATTCTCCCTAGGAGAAGAGTAATTAGGAGAACAACAAGCCACATGTTCTTGACAAGTAAGGCTAGATTCTTCCAAAATGACCTTATTTCCAATAGGGGAATGATCAAGGATGGGATTATGAGGAGGGGAATGATGCATATCCATAGGCTCATTCTCTTGTCCCATGTTATCTACCGTACAAGGAGAGCTTGTAATATGTTCATCCAAGTTTGAGGTTTGTAAAGTAGCTTCATCACAAGTGGAGGAGGTATCAAGAGAAGAACCACTATGGTTGTCAAATAGATCTTCCCATAGGATAGGGACATTTGGGAAGGGAAGGTCAAGGGTGTCATGATTCTTAATAGGGGTGTCTTATAATACTAACCTATCCTCTTGACATCAAGGAGGGATATTAGGAGATAAACAAGTTTTATTGTCATGACCAAGGAGACTCGGTAAGGTGATGCTGAGGAATGTGTCTAGGATCAAATGTTCTTGTTGTGTAAGGTCATCCAAAGGGGAATAAGGAGATGGACAATCAAGACTTTCAAGGCTTGTGACTTATTGCATCAAAATACCTTCATCACTAATAGGAGAGGTATCGAAAGAAGAACAAGTATGTGTGTTATGATTGTCTACATTCCCACTCTCGCCAATGTGTAATGTAAGATTAAGAATTGTAGGAATGCATTGTTTCTTAAAGTCCCTATTATGGTAGCCAAAAGAAAACCAACAAAAGGGGATATTATGTGTATAATATCCATGTTTAATCCAAGCAAGAACATATCTTTTGAAAGAAAGCATGCTAGAATGAAAGAAAGTACAATGCAATGCAATTTTCATTTTTTAAGTGGCTTTTTGCAACAATTTGAGAATGAAATGTTGTAAATGCAAAAAGTGAAATTAAATAATGCATAAAATGAACTAATTGAAGCAATATTTAACAAAATTCATGCTATAGAAATGAAACTAACTAAAATATACAGGTTAAGGCACCAAACAAAAGCTTAAAAACAAATTTCTAAGTTTTGTACAATGTTGTTTCAGGGGTCAGAAGGGATTGATTTTCCCAAGGTGGTGAATGAATCCCAGTATGGACTTTTTTTTCAAAATTTGCAAAAATTTGTGACTGATTTTATGAATTTTGAGTGCTATCATGTAGAGCTAAATGAAAAATGCAGAAATTCAAAACTTTTCAATGATTAAAGATGCAAAAATGCAACTTATTATACACTTTTATGCATGCAAAAATGAAACTCTAGAATGCAAGCTAACTAATGCAAAATGTAATGCAAGCAACTCTGGAATGATTAATGGACTCCAAAATCAAAAAAGAGGGGATTCAAATAGCAGGTTCACCAAAATGAAACATAGATGTTTGGAACCCTATTGGACACTTACCTTGTAGGATCTTTCACCTAAAAGGGAAGGAATAGGGTTAAAAATGCATATTGTTTCATTAGAGAATTAGTGTAAGGATGGATGGGATATGGATGTGAAGTGTGTGTGGATGTTTTTGAATGCTTACAAATACAAATAAGTGAATGTAAACAAACCTAATACAAGATGATAGAAAACACAAGGTTGATTGCAAATATGAACTAGAAACTTAAACAAATGATAACAGAAATTGATGAAACTGAACAGAGTGCACCTGGAGGAAAATTATTGTTGCTGGAAGGTTCTAGAATGTTCTAGAAGTCACTATTAATGGCCACTAGGACTGATTTTCCATGCATGGTGAATTAGTCTTGCTTCTAATGAGAAGTCCTAGAAATAAGTTTCTAACTACCGGGACCTAATTTCTGACAAAACCACTTTTCAAGCCTACAGATGGGGCTCATTCACCATGGGTGAAAAATTAGTCCACCTATAGGAATCAGCAAATTCAGGAGTTGATTCTGTAGAGCTAGATCTGTACTTCTGCTTTCTACAGGTGTCCACTTCTGAAACTATCGGATTCGGGTCTGAAAGTGACTTTTTGTTGATATTTTGACTTGAGTGATGAAGAGAGGAATTTAACAACCTTGTAACTTGATCCTAAATGATTTCCAATCTTTCAAGAGACCTAAATCTACAAACACACAAAAAGAAAAGAAGAAATGTTGATTTTTAAGGCATGGGGGTTTGCCTTGGTCAAATGCCTTTTAGGTAGTTAAACCAAAATGATGAAAGAAAGGAATGAAACATGTAACAATGGAATGGATTACCTTGCCATGATGATTGATCTTGAAATTCTGCAACATATAATGTAGAATCTACCCTAGAATGTCTTAGGAAGCTAAATTGATGACTTGCAATGTGAAATCCCTAACTTACTTGACTTGAGAAGATAGATGAATGAATGATGTGAAGAATGTATGTGAGTGAGGTGTAAGATTGATGAGAGAGAGATGTAAAATGAGGAGAAAAACACTTATTTATACACATTTGTGCCTTAGTAACCCATTCATACCTCATCATAGGATGACATCATGTGATTTTGAATAAAATTTTAAAAGGAAATTTAAAATATTTTGAATTTGGGGCCAAGGGGGACTCATTTGCCACCCATGGCGAATAGGTCCCACCTAGGACTTAAAAATATGTGTTAAGAAATATGTTGTATTGAATGTTGTTTATCAGGATAATACTCAAAAATACACTTAATTAAGCATATGAGAGCATAAAGGGGTCAAATAAAGCATGAAAAAGGGATAAATAGTGAAGATGTGCCTAGAAAAGCATGAAAGCTTGTTACAAGACTTTACAACACTTCAAAATAGGTCTTGTTGATGAATAAAAAAGTGATTTTTAGGTAAATTATAATTAATAGAGTCTACAAGAATGTAAAAATGTCTTACAACACTTCACAACACCTTCACAAGACATCATTAAAAGCATTTTATTTTATTTTCAAGGGTCCAAGACCTAGTGTGGATTCATAAAATGCCTCACAACACTAGATTAAGGACTTATTAAGTCCATTTTATCATGAATTATTCTCATGTCAAGCAAAGGTTCCTTTTTTCTATGGCACAATATCCATCAATATAGAGTAGAAACAAATTGTTCAATTTGGAATGGGAAATGTTATGCTAACCCATAAGGAAGTGCCTACCAAGTGGATCAAGTTAAATTCAAATGATGTGAACTACTCTCAACAAGATTTAATGATCTAACTAAGCATAATATCATATTGACATGCATCCAATAGACTCAAAATAATCTAAATCAACTCTTTTTCTTAGAATACCTAGATTCCTTTGCACTTCCATTGGTCTGGAATTATGTGAGGAAGGTGAGGAGAATATTGTTCGTCATAGTCATAGCTAAGCTTCAGGTGGTTGAGACTTTTAGACTATCCAACTGAAACACCACATCCTACCACCCAAAAAAGACTAGCCATTTCATCCTAAGCCTCTTATTGATGTCAAGTATACGATGAAGGAAGGTCCTCCCTCCTGGAAATATTAATTGTGTCAATGATAAAAGAAGTTGAGAAAACATAATGACCAGGACTAGGTTGCCCAAATTCTAAAAAACAACCAAGATGGCTTGGTAAAAGATGAGTGAATCTATGGCCAAACCACTCTAACCATTTTTTAAAATTTTTTTCTTTTAGAGTTTTCTAAAGATAGTTTCCAACACTAAAATTCCATAAATGGTCGTTACAACTCAAAGAATTATTGGCTGCCCCCACTCAAAAAAATTTAACCGATTTAAGGATAAGGATAGGCGAAATAAAACAAGGAAAATTGCCAAAATCCAAGACCACTAGTCCTAAATAGACTCCACTATCTCAACCCATTTTATAATTTAATTTTAATTTAGTTTATTAACTCAATAATCCATTAATAGTATTTCCTTTAAACTTCAAAAACTATGAAATATATTTAGGGGCAATATAATAAGCACCCAATTTCACACAAATAGGTAAATCTTTTAACCCCAAATTATTTGAATTTTATAATTAATTTCATAATCCCATATTACAACCTTGTATTTATTTATTACTATTTATTTATTTCATTTTATTTCATTTTATTTTATTTTATTTTATTTTAATATTTTATTACAAATTCATTTTACTATAATTATCTATTTATAATTTAATTTAATTTAATGAATCAATTAACCAATAACACCATTAAACAAACAACTTTAACAAAAAAACCCTAAACACATTTATCAAACATCAAGACGGGGGAATCATGGAGAGGCACTACATCAATATTCATGCTATGTTCATATTGGGTGTCCATAATTGTGTTAATTGTGTATTTAATTTGAACATATCAAGATACTTACATTATCAAAATATCAAAACTTAGCACTTTGCATTCACATATTAATTCACACACAACATTAAATTGATTTCCATAAGTCTCCATTTTTATTAAAAATAGCTACTCAACTCCATTATTCTACCTTTATCTATTTTCATATTATTAATCAATCCTAGAGTTCTAATCATCATCTAGGATACATTATTCACTTGTGTCTTTCTATATAGCATGCTTCCAAATGAGTTTCTTAACACCACACTATTCTCAACTATAATTATTCTCAAAGAAAATATTTTTGGAGACAAAAAAAATTGAGATTTTATCTGTGGATAAAATTGTATCATGCATATAGATTTCTAAGGAAATACAAGTACCCAAAAGTGTATAATTCAACCTTTTAGTTTCACTCATGACTAAATATCCCCAAAATCATAAATGATAAAAATAAATGCAAAAATAATATGCATCTAATAAAAATCTCATCAATCAAACCTTTAGTGTCTCTTATAGCATGGTTCATAGTCCTTTCTAACCCTTCAATACCTTTTCATTCTTTTATAGTATTTTGAATCATATTTTCTACTAGTTTGATGAAACTACCTAGTTTTTTATTGATAAAATTTAAGTAAATATCATGACAATTTCATATTCATTATGGTGATGCATGATTATTTATTTTTTATAATAAATCGATATCTAGCAATATAATTATGCAACTACTATGGAAAATTTTACAAAATAACCTCTTATTGTAAATAGGCGGTTTTATTAAAGTCATATGAATGACTCATGTAAGAACAAAAAGTTAAGCCATTTACTTTTCTTCTTCTTAGACAGACCCCTTCTCCTTCATTTGTGACACATCTCTTCATTGGCACCTTTCTCATTAATAAATACACCCAAGGCCTATTTAAGGTCAAAAGAACTTACTTAGTAACTATCAAGTATCATGCCCTAGGTAACTATAGAAATTCCTATTTTTTTGTTTTATTCATTTCCCATCAATCCCCAATAGGTTCTTGAGTTCTAGAGGAAAAATTAGCTAGCTAAAAACATGGAATAAAGGAAAAATGAATTCATATTTTAAAATAATTTGCAATTCCTTCACTCTAACAATGTGAACTTTGTTTTAGATATGGATGTTAAATTTTGTTTTAATGATTTTATTTTATTAGGGTAGTGATTTAATTAAGTATAACAAGTGAATTTAAATTTTGAGTATTTTAGATTAGTTAAATTGTAGATTGGTTTACTTTTATATTCTTACAAAATTATAATAAAACAATTTTTATCATCAATATATGATATTGTAATTTTTCATGTGATTTTAACAATCAAATATTATCACATCAAAATATTAATATATTTAATGTCAAATAAAGTGACAAAATGTTTTGTTAGTTCTAAATAATTTTGTGTTTCTTTTACCAAAATTAATAAATTAGTGTTTCAAGTTGAGCTCACTTGATAACTCACCCTTCTACTTCTAATCCAAGCACTACATTATTATCTTCTTTGCATTCAATATTTTAAACAAAGAACTTTTAAATGTTCTCATCATACTAATACTCCATGCAAAGCATCAAATGCAATAACTTAGAAATGCATTCAATCATGTCCTTCACAAAGTATATTTTACTTATTATTAGTTTTAGGAGTACTAAAATTGCATAATAATTTTAAGCATCCTATTATAGGTTCATGAGAAATATTATTATGATTAATAGGACAAAAGTGGGGTAAATATTATTTTTTAATAACTAAATTTATTTTGATCTAAGTGTCAATTTGAAGGCATAAACTTATAAAAGGTGTAGTGGTTATATGTGCAAAGGCTAGAAGTAATAAGGTGAGTGTGAATAAAATGCAACTATAAAATAAAAACACTTTCTTAAAACTACTAAAAAAATATAATTTTAAACAACTAAATATCATCAAAACAATAGATTATAAATTATTGCAAACCATTATATTTAAATCCTAAATGAATTCAATTCAACAAAACATAATTTAAAAATGAAATGAAATTGAAACTAAAACAAAATAAATAAAAACATGGAACAAATTCACTATTATTTCATCAAAGGGGGCCCTCAAGTCTTCTTCCACGTTGTGGTTAAAAGGTCGGCTACTAAGTACTCTACAAATCATACCGGTCGCATATATATTACCAGTCTTGCACTATTACATGTCTTTTATTTTCTACACTATTCTCTTATGTGCTTTTCATATACACTACTACATTTTCTATCGCTCTTCTTACCCTATTCTCTCCCCCCATATATTATATAATAAATGAGGAACATTATCATAGTTAAATATTTACAACAAAATATTTCATAATTTTTTTATTTTTTTGTGGCCTACAACTAGCAGCCACTCAAAATAGAGTGTTTGTTTGGTTAGGAATTTAGGGATTAATTTAGTTGATGATTACACAAACATGGAGTATTATTTTTGGCATGAGGCTATTTTCCTCCATATAAGAATAAAACTAAAGATTCTTCAATTATAACAAAATAATTAAAATATTTCTTGAGCAAATAATTATTTCAATAATGTTTATAGTTGGAATGAATTTTCTAGAAAGTATATTCATGGGCAACAAGAATTCTATGTTTTCATCCTCCAATAACATGTTACAAGAATTATTTTCTCAACATGTATTGGTAGCAAATATTAGTAAATACAATCTAATATTTATTATTTGCTTATTTTATCTAAAAATTGAATTAAATATTAATTATTTAGATTTAATCATATGCAACATAAAGGTGGTAAAATGACATAATATGGTTTGAAAAAGGAATATAAAATGGGTATTAAGGCATGTGAAGAAGGATAGAATATGGGATAAAATAAAACATATATGCATCTCATCAATAACGTTGTCCTAAGAATCCCTTTCAAGAAAGTTTACAAAAAATCATGATTCATATATTTTTTAATTTTTGCATCATCTTGAATGCATTTGGTTGTTTTATTTTAGTTTAGAATTTTTTTAAAATATTTTTAACAAGTATAAAAGAGTTATGTATGTTTATTTTATTATTCTAAAGAACTAAATAATAATTTCTATAGAGAAAAGGTAAACAATTATAGTGAAAGTATGAATTCAAAGTGTATAAATCTAATTAACCCAAATAGAGATACATGTGATGTGTCACAACCCTCTCCTTAGTATATTATATATTATTCATCAAGCTAGGAAATATAATTATTTCATAACAATTAGCTTGAGAAATGAATTTGTTTAATTAATTCAATTATTTAAAAGTGAAGAATAATGATGGGATTAAAATAAATAAATAAACATATAATATAATAATTATTAAATATTAGATAATAAAATAATAATAAATATATTTCATTTATATAAATAAAATTTAAAATAAATGATGCAGGAGCATCCAGTGGTGTGAGGGCAATCTTGCATCACCCAAAAGATGATTTCCATTTTTGTTCCTGTTGTTTTCTTTTTGTAGATGTTTTTGTATTTCTGGATACCCTTTTCGTCAAATAAGAGTTTCCAACTTTCAGAACTACTTTCTATTTTACGCT
This sequence comes from Sequoia sempervirens, assembly GCA_007258455.2. Taxonomy (NCBI): domain Eukaryota; kingdom Viridiplantae; phylum Streptophyta; class Pinopsida; order Cupressales; family Cupressaceae; genus Sequoia; species Sequoia sempervirens. The sequence goes on along the minus strand of VDFB02000017.1, from coordinate 331,356,848 downwards.
CAAGCTGTATTTTTAGCGTTTGCATTGAAGTCGTGGGAAGGCAATTTATGGGAAGGTTGAGGATGGAAAAATACGGTCGGTGAAAGAATGGGTCAAGATCATTCCGCACTTGAAAGTTATTCAAGTTCCAATTCGCTTTTGCCTCGAAAAACCGAGCTTCGGTTTGAGGCACCAACGATCCGGATGGGCCTGAAAACTTGTGGAAACGCCAAAGTAGTCCACCAAAGGCCTACTTTTACAAAAATCATCTTTTAAGAGCTTTCGAAAAGGTATTATCATTGAAGATCCGACGGTCGGATTAAAAGTTATGGCTGCCGGAAGTTGGTGCATATTTTAGAAATGTGCTAATTTTCAACTGTGAATTTAACTTGAATTTCAAATTGTAATTTTGGCGCCAAACCGTCAAAAATCTTATCTCGAAGGTTGTTTTTGGTTCCAAACTGAAATGGGTCTATTTAGGGGCTTGTTTCTGATTTTTGGGTAACTTTTTGGGGAAAGAAGTTCACATGCTGTGAAAGGGGATCTGGGTAACTTTCTGTAAGTTTGTAATTTGCATGTAATACAGAGCTTGGGGATTTGAGATCCTCTGCATGTAAGAAGTCTAATATTTATGAATAAAATATTATTCTCTGTTTTGTGAGTGTATTTCTGTGTCTCGGGTTTGCTCCCTCGTCAATAAATATATAAAATAAAATTAAAGTATAATAAAATAAATCTAAAATAAATAAATTATTTTATTTTTTATTGAGGATAGATTTTTTTTCCCCAACATGAACACTAAACAATAATACCCTATAAGAATTTTGAATCTTGGTAGAAAGAACCACAACACATTTTAACCATCACACTATGTCATTATTATAAAATATAAAATTAATTAATTAAAATAATAGTTAAGTAATTATCGTAATGCGGCCAAAATAAATTATCGAATACAACCTAAATTTTTTAAATTATATTTGTTTTACTATAAAAAATATTGAAAGAAACCCCTAAAATATACTAGATAAGTCTACCAATTTTACAAGTGTATTATGCAACCCAAGATAACTAGAGAGACTAAGATCAATTTTCTAAACACTATCAACAACTTGCAAGATTAATTATCACTAACCATGCCTAAAAAAATCAATGCAATATTCGTATCTTGCAAATTCATCAGCAATAGACAACTAATAGACCCTCAAAACAATATTTCCACTCACCCAAGATCAACATTATTGATAAAGAATATATCTAAAAAATAAAAAATAAATTTATTGCATAGCATATCATAAGTGACAATTAATTTTAGTTTTTGAATTTCATAATGCTTATCTTTTTCTTTCCCTTTTTTTCATATATATAAAGTTTAAACATTTTAGATACCCATTGCCCCAAATATTGTGCAAGTTTGGTATTAATACTACAAGGAAAATATATGATACTTTGAATAAGATTTCAATATAAGTTGCGACCTCCCTCCTCTAATTGTCTAAGAATTATTATATACTCCCACAACATATATCATTTACTCCTCCATATCACATGATTTATTTATTAAATCTACAACCCAATACTATGCTTCAAATGGCATGTACTATCATGTCTAATAAAAATAGCATCCGACAAATTCATCGCTAACAATTTACCATTGGAAAATTTATCATCAACAATTCACCATAGGAAAATTAGCCACCAATAGAAATGCACCTCAAGTAAAATTCACCACCAGCAATTCACTACCACAAAAAAGTAATCACAAACTTTTAATGCAATGAATTTTCCATGAAGGTGAATTGTTGGTGGTGAATTTTCCTTGAGATGAATTTGTCATTATGGTGAATTTTCCTGCGGTGAATTTTCCGATGGTGAATTAATGGCAGTGATTTTTCCTAGAAGCCAAAAAATTTCTATAAAAACCCAACAAATCTTATTTTGAACCCATTAATTAAGATCATTAACACTCTAAGTGTTTAGGGTGTAAGAATAAATCATACTTTATTCTCGATATCCACATAACTATTATTATTCACTAACGATGGTTGAATGTATGCCAATAGTCTTTCCACTAAGATCAATATTGTTTGGGAATTTAATATAGTACAATGTTAAATCTAATATTATGATTAATACAAATTATAAATATAATTAATATTTCCACTACTAATACTTGACTACTTAGCCTGGCATCTTTAATCCTCTTATTTCCTAGCTTATCCTACTGGTTTAGGTTTCCTTGATCACCTCGACAAAGGTCAAGTTGATCTTTTCATTCAAATACTTTAATACATGAGCATGAAGTTTTAATTGTAATTTAGTTTACTTTTAATTTTATTTATATTTTAGTCCATCAAAGGAATAGCTCAATGAGGTGATAGAGCTCAACCCTTTATTCTTTCTCAAATATACATATTTGACTCAAGTGAGTAATTTCATATCTTCATATATAGTTTTCTTTTTGGATAGTAATAGCTCACCTTATCAATTAAATTTTCTTTCTTTCACTAACAATTATCTCATGTACATATATACATTTGATTTTTGGCTTCAAATTCGTTGTTATTTATAATGATAATATTATGCTATGATTGATTATCAAACATATAAAGCATATTTTAAAATTTTTACTGATATTGTTTGAATAATAGTTAAACATCAAGAGATATTTGTATAATGAATAATAAGACTATTATTAATTAGTCAACCAGACTATAAAAAAATATTATTAGTTAATTATGTTTTAACATAATAAAAAGGTATTATTATTTAAACAATAATTATACATTAAAAATGATGTTATCATCATTCAATCACTAAATTAATAATGTTACTCAATCCTAAATTAAGCATTAGTAATATTATTATTATTTGACTATTGCTTAAACTTTAATAATGATATTATTATTTAATCAATAAAACAATAATAATTAAAAAAAAAAATTCAATTCATAGGTTATTAATAAGAACATATCATCCACTCATTTTTTTACTGGCCTATCAATCCTTAATAAAAGGATTATAAATATTTTATGTATAAACTTATTTTAATGTGTGTTTTTTTTAAATAGTAGATTGATTTTAAAATTAAAAAATAATAAATTTAAGAAAAATATACACATGAAATAATACATACATATATTACAAATAAATATCATATTTGTATAAACAAAAACATAAAAAATAAAAAATATGTATAATGTTTGTGGCCCTAGTAGCCATGACTTGCACAATTTACGGCCAATACACCTTTTTAGGCCACAACCTACAATGTGTAGGTTGTGAACCCCCTTAGGGATTTCAACCTACATAATGCAAGCTAGAGGGTAGAATAGATGTGCTTGTTTTGTGTGTAGTGAAGTAGGACATTTGGCCAGAGAGTTTCCTCAGAGTTTTGCAGTTGGAGGGCAGTGAGTAGCAAGCTCTGAGCAGATAGTGGGAGATGCAAGGAAGTTTCATAGAGTATATGTGGTGGTCAAGAACCATCAAGCTAAGCATCAATCCATGGTGATTGAGGCCCCAATTATGATAGGCAATGCTCATGTATTTATTTTATTTGATTTTGGGGCATCAAATTCTTTTATATCCCCTTTTATAGTGGAAAGTAGCAAGCTAGTGGCATCTAGGTGGGATGATAGGTGGGAGGTTGAGTTAGCTTCAAGAACCAAGGTATTTGTAGATTTTGTAGTCAAAACTTGTTCACTACAAGTTGGATATTTGACCACTTCAATTGACCTTAGTGTTACTCATTTGGGATCTTATGGAGTAGTTTTGGGTATGGACTAACTCGACACCCATCAAGCTAAGCTAAATTGTCATTGAAAGATTATTGAGTTTGTAGATGATCAAGGTACAGTAGTGGTGATTTCATGGGTACAGAGACCCATCTACTTCACATTATATCCACTATGTAGTTGAAGCGGTGTATGTGAAAGGGATGCTAGATGTTTTCCATCATCGTCAGTGATTTGGATGAGGAGAAGATAGAGACGTCATGAGATTACCATCTCAATTTTGGGAAGTTTACAGATGTATTTCCTTTTGAGTTACTAGGTATGCCACCACAACAATAGATTGTTTTTTGTATATATTTTCTATCAAGAGCCCAGCCTATATCGAAGGAACCTTATAGGATGAATACTCATGAGCTTAGTGAGCTCAAACTTTAGCTAGAGGAACTACTAGAGAAGGGTAATATTCATCTAATTGTCTCACCTTGGGGCACTCCTGTCATCTTCATCAAAAAGAAGGATGGATACCTTCTTCTTTGTCTAGGGGTAAATGCAAGAAGATGAGTCCATGAAACATGGAATTTTTTTCCTTAGGAAAAAAAATGAAATCGGCTTGCAAGAAATGGGATCTTGTTTAGCTTCGAGATCTCGATCCTAAATTCTAAACGGGATCCTATTTTTCAAAATGGGATCCCATTTTAAAAATTTATGTTTTTGGAAAATTTTCAAAATGGGATCCCATTTTGAAAACTTTCCATTTTTGGAAACTTTCCATTTTGACAATTTTCAAAATGAGATCCCATTTTGTAGAACCATAAAAAAAAAAAAAATTATGTTCAATGGGATCTCGTTTTAAAATGAGATCCCATTTTTTAAAATATAAATTTTTGGTTAGGTTTTTGGCTTTTTTTCGATTCGAGAAATGGCTTGGGGACTAGAACCTAAGCTTTGGACCTAGTTTGACCTGCAACTTGAAGGTCACGCCAATATCACAAGAAAATAGTGACTTTCGACATATGTTTGAAGACCTATTTTGCATATTTTTTTAACGAAATTATAACCCATTATAGATGAGATAGTGCAAATTCAAAATATGTAATTTTTTTTACAATTTGATTTTTTTTATATTTTTCAATTAATTTCTAATGAAACTAGTCCATAAACTTGAATTATCATGGTTTTTTAGTATTTTAATAACTTTTTATTAAAATATTCTTTTGTAAAATGAATTGCACCAAAACGTACTTCAGACAATTTTTTTCAATTTGAAAAAAAAATCAAAAAATGATAAGTTTAAGGTCATCTTATGTGTGACGTTACACGGCGATTTTTCAAAACAACAAATATGGCCAATAAAAATTTAACAAAAAAATATATTCAATAAAATTACAAAAAAATATTGAAAACATGCTTCAGTGAGTTACGAGTCTTTTCCCAAAAGGATTTAGAAAAGAATGATTATTTAGGTCAAAATATGGATGACGTACACATGCATGGTATGGTAAAAAAAATGACTTTTAAATAGTGGTTTTTAGAAACTCCTATTGAAAATCAATTTTTATCATCTAGGTATTGAAATAAATTACATATTAGGAAACTAGACTCCGAGTACTACATTTTATGATCAGTGACTTTTTTTAAGATTCCATCTCTAAGTGCTTCAAATTTTAAGGTCAAATGTGACAAATTCTAAAAATCAGGGAAAACACTTCCATGTTTTGGCCAAAAAGTGGACTCATCTTCTTGCACACACCCATAGATTATAAACAGTTGAACAAGGTAACGATCAAGAATCATTACCAACTTCCAAGGATTGATGATTTGTTTGATCAGATGCAGGGAGCAAGAGTGTTCTCAAGGAAGGACCTTAAGTCCAATTATCATCAGTTGTGGATTTCAGAAGCAGATATTCGTAAGACTACTTTCAAGACTAGGTACAGGCACTATGAGTTTATGGTGGTACTATTTGGATTGATGAATACTCCTGCAATGTTCATGAATCTCATGAACGGAGTATTTCATACTTTTCTTGATCAGTTCATGGTAGTATTCCTAGAAAAAAAAAATTGATATATTCATAGACTAAGGAGGAGCATGAGGAGCACTTATGATAGGTTCTTTGGTGTTTGAGGGAGCATCAGTTATATGGTAGCTTGTCGAACTGTACATTATTTTGTTCAGAGGTTCACTATCTTGGTCACATTATATCTAGTGATGGTAGCTCAGTAGATCCATTGAATATCAAGGCTATTATGGATTGGCTAGCACCCACTTCAATGATCTAGAGGTTAGGAGTTTTATGGGCTTAGCGGGCTGTAAACACATAAAAATGACCTAGGCCTGCAAGTTCTATTTTCACCATATTTCTTCTCAACATAATTAAAATATGTCCTATAGTCCAAATTCAACTATTAATTAAATAATTCTCAATTATTTAATTAATTCATGTCTTTTATTCCTCTTGATTATTTGAATAAATAAATTCTATTTATTTATTTAAATGTGTCGCTAATTTTCTAATGTCTCCCTATGATTAAATAAATTCTTAAATTTATTTAATTATCTTTTGTCCATTATTTCCTCCTGATTATTTAAATAAATAAATTTTATTTATTTATTTAAATACATCATTGACTTCTAAATGTCTTCTCATGATTAAATAATTTCTTCAATTTATTTAATTATTGTCCACCTTGGCATTCTCCTAATTTTAAATAAAATCATTTATTTAAAATTGTCCCACTTTCTAATTTTCTCTCTCTTAGTAAATAATTTTGAAAATTAATTATTTACTATCACATGGCCCCACCTTTTTGAATTAAATTAATTTTTAATTCAAATGAAAACTTTCCTTCTTAAATCAAATAATTTCTAATGTTATTTGATTTTCTAGCTCTTTCTTTTTCGGTGCCATTCTTATCTCCTTGTCACATGCAATCTTGTCCCTTGATTTGATTTTCTAAAATCAAATCTTAAACATTCATTTCAAATTTACCCTAATGTTTCCCTAACCCTAATTATGGGTTGTCACATTCAATCTCAACCATTGATCTTAGGGCATTTGTCAATCTTCAACCTTGGCCATTCATCCAAAATTGACTTCTCTATAAAATGGCAATTTTGACCTCGTTTGACATACTTCATACATCTACATCTCTTGGCATCTTGACATCTTGGCATTTCTTGACTTCATGCTTTAGACATTTTTCATATTTTAGGCTTGCTTCATAGTTGCATACTTGCATTGTGTAGCTCTTTAGATCAAATCCTTTAGCATTTGCTTAGGAAATTGACATTATCATAGGTTGTTCATCACAAATCTGAGGGAAAAAATAATATTGCAGCAAATAGAGAAGGTGCAATGAAGGTTAATCGTGGAGGTTGAAGACATATGGTGAGATCTTTCCTTGTTTTCATGTTTTTACTCATTTTTTATTCGTTGCTTTGCTTTGGGTTATCTTATTTGAAGCTCTAATCTACTAACCTAGGTTTTTTCCTAAGCTACAAAGGCTATTATCATCATTTTGTCGGCGTTCCTTCTAGGATTGCACATCCTATCACTTATCTTCAATGGAAAGGGAAGATTTTTGAGTGGAATGATCAGTGTTAGAGAGCCTTCCAGACCCTCGAGGAGCATCTCACTAGTGCTCCTATATTAGTAGTCCCAAATCCATCGAGAGATTTCATGGTATGCACTGACACCTTAATTGATGGATTAGGTAAAGTACTTATGTAGGAGGGTAGAGTGATCACATATGATTCATGAAAATGCAAGACCTATGAGCTAAGCTACCCCACTTATGACTTGGACTTGGTAGTAGTAGTTCATGCTCTAGTGCGATGGAGACATTTTCTTCTAGTTCATCACTTTGAGTTACATTCAAACCACTAGAGCTTACAATACATATTCACTTAGTTGAATCTAAATGCTCGACAATAGTGTCGGATGGATTTTTTATGTGAGTGTGACTTTGATGTGCATTACATCAAAGGGAAGGAGAATATTATAGCAGATTCTTTGAGTAGGAGGCAACATGAGCTATTATCTATGTCTTTAGGCATGGATTTCAGGAGCTAGATACTATAGCATTTACCTGAGGATGAGTGGTGCATGGAGGTCCAATGGGAGATCCAGTCATAGAGGGCCCTTAAGGGGAATTTGATATACCTTAGAGTCTAATGGATTATTACATCATAGTGGTCGCATCTATGTACCTAGTATAGGAAAACTCCATACAGTCATACTATCAGAGGCACATAGGCCACTGTATGTAGCACATCCAATAGTGAAGAAGATGCACACCAACCTTAGACATCTATATCATTGGGTAGCTTGGATATTACAATAAATTGCAGATTGTGTGACTTGATGCCTTGAGTGTCTGAGAGTCAAAGTCAAGCATTAGCATCCAGCAGGTCTTCTCTATCCATACGATATTCCTGAATGGAAATGGGATACCATTTCGATGGACTTTATTGTTGTTCTATCCTTGTCCTCACACCGCCATGATTCTATCATGGTGACTATTGACAAAGTGAACAAAGTAGATCATTTTTCACCTATGTGTATGATTTATACAACTCTAGCATTGCGAGGGTATTCTTAGATGATATTGTTTGGCTTCATGGAGTCCCTCAGAGGATCATTTCAAACAGAGATTAAATCTTTACGTTAGAATTTTTGACATCTTTGTAGTAAGCATTGGGCACATAGCTCAACTTTAGTATGGCTTATCATCTTGAGACAGATGGGCAGACATCGAGGATGAATCAGGTTTTGGAGGATATTTTATCTACATGTATGTGATCTAGATCATCAATCCCATTGGAAGAAGTATTTGTACTTGGTTGAGTTTTCCTATAATAATGGGAATCATAGTTCTTTGGGAATGCCACCATTTTAGGCATTGTATGGAAAACCTTGCAAGACTCCTTTGAGTTGGGTTCAGATTGAGGACAGAGTGGTTATTGGTTCAGAGTTGGTTTAGGATATGGAGAGATAGGTGGATTTGATTAGGCAGTGTCTACATGACGCACAAGATCGTCAGAAGAAGTATGTGGATACTAAGAGGATTGATCAAAGATTCTTAGTGGGTGATCAAGTATTCTTGAGAGTGTGACCACATAAGAGTCCAATCTATTATGGAAAGGGCTCTAAGATTGCACCACGGTTTGTGTGACCATTTGAGATCTTAGAGAAAATATGTCTTGTAGCTTATCATTTATCCTTTCCACCTAGCCTATCACACATCCACGACATGTTTCATGTTTCATGTTTCAGTTTTATGATGTTATGTACATGATGGTTATCATATAATAGACTAGGATTCCTTGTATGTGGAGTCAGACAAGCATCTAGCATTGGAGCCCATTTGCATTTTGGCTCATCAAACGTGGGCCCTTCAAGGGTGAGAGTTGGACCAGGTCAAGGTTTGGTGGGACAAATATGATGAGGTCGCAACTACATGGGAAGATGCCTCCCAATTGAGGGCTCTTTACCCTCACCTCTTTGATGACTTCCAAGAGGAATTTCATTCCTAGAGGGGGAGGATGTGAGACCTATCAATGATACTTGATATTGTGCTACTTTATTATTTTGGATAGACATAGTTTAATTTTTGTACTAATTATTGACATTATGTTTTGATGTAAATGATGCTTCAGGATGCTATTCATATTATGATGTTCTTGACATTAGACTTGGTATTTATGATGATTTGAACATTAGAACTTAAGATTGATGTTATTGATGATTATGGATGCATGAGTAGTTTTGATGAAATGTTAATTATATGATATGGATATTTATTGTAACATTGGGATGAGATTAAATTATTGAGTTTTAAATGAAATTATGAATTATTGTTATTA